>PVIJ01004608.1:0-62877 GCA_004024925.1 Scalopus aquaticus
TCATTTTCATTCTTGGCACATTCTCAAAATAAATAACAGCTTAATAATTCTTTAAAGTTTACAAAGAACTTTGACATGTGTGACATTTTATTTTACCCCAGTATTTCAATTACATAGTAAATGAAATCCACATAATAAATAAAATCCTACTAAATGACTTGGTAATTTGGTGACAGCTTGGTAACTAAGGAACAAACCAGTGCCAAGTCTTCTGAGTCCAAAGGGAGTGACTTATCTATTCAATAATGATTCATTTGAAAGAATTTCTGTGTTCATCACTGTTGTAGCTTTATCAGTAGGGGTGCTGGGCACTGCCAAACAGGTTCCTCCAACACTACATAGACCAGGGCAGTGCTGCTTGTTTAAGAGGCTGGTGTTAAAGAACATTTCAGTAATCTTTGTGAAATTATTTTACACTTGAGCAATTGTCAGCTAGCATAAGAAGCCTTTTTGAACAATCAGAAGAGGCCTCTTTCCTTTGTTCAAAAGTGCTAAAGGAGAAAATCAGAGCTAGACAAGGAAACAAAGGGGAGGGAGGAACAACTAGGAACCACACTTAGATCTAAATGTTAATGAATGTTTTATCTAAATCACTTAGAGGGTTATTTTTTGGTATTATTGCCACAAGATTCCAAGCTCTGCTTTCCATGATTGGTAACATCTCATCAAGCATTCTATTCTTCACTGTACTAGACCAGAAGAGCACAATTGTGAATTTCTCTTCCCTTTACATAATGGAATTGGGAGATTATCATCAACTTCCTATTCATATTTTTGGAGGTTATTTAATTTATATATGTACTTATTTATTTATTTTTACAAATCCATCTTTATCTGCCAGAACTCCTTGTTCAAGCCAGCCTGCTATGATGATTACTTCTGCAAAGGCTTAAGAGAGAGATGTTCTATTTCATTCTCAATAAGGATTGATGGCATTTTGAGAGGTTCAGAATATCCTTTGATTACTCCATGAAACAGAATGGAGAAGATCGTTGTCGAAGTGGGGGGTGGGATTGCTCATCAGCTCCCCTTTGTGCACTTCGGCAGTTGAACACACCCCAATCAAAAACCTGTCGTGTTTCAGTCCCTTTCCTCACTCACCTGCTCAAATGAAAAGTTCCCTTTTTCACTTTAGCATTCTGACATACCAGAGTGTCCTAAAAAGAGGCTAATTTATGCTCTATCATTTTTTGCTTAGACACTGTAAATGAATCACTATGGACCAGACTCTCATTATACTTGAGCAAAAAGTGAATTGAGAGATGGCTAAACCCACTGTGGGAAAAATTCCAAATATTATGACTATATCTCTTGCTGCAATATGTTCTATTGTGATGAAAGGAATACAATAAATCAGAGTGGAAGAATAATTGGGAATTTAATTCAAAATCAACTTATTTTACTTTTTCCAACATAATCATGGACATTGTTGAATAACACCCATATTTAGTTATTTTCTCTTCCTGGGAAAAAATGACTAAACTTCTTAGCATATTAGAAAGGTTGAGATATACATAATTCAGATTCTTTTGGAGCCTGTTATTAGCTTTTTTTAGTTAGGTCCATGTTCTATAATTCTATATTAGAGAAACAAAACTATTGGATATTCCTGATTTAAAATAACTAAAAGCAAGGACTAGAGAATAAACAATAATGTGCTACCTATTATCACTTATTATGTGCCATAGCATGTTAAGTTTCTAATATTTATTAATCATTTAATCTCGCTAAAATCTGAGGAGGACCTCCCTGGTGGTGTAGGGGTTAAAGTCTAAGCACTGTGAAGCTATATTTTTGGTTTTTTAAATTATTTATCATCAAATTCCTCATCAATTTTAAATTTGATTTTCAAGGGGCACCTGAAAATTAGTAGCTATTTATCCACTATTCTAGATTCAGAAATTTTTACTTCTGTCAAATAACAGGTTATTTCAGTCGGGTAGCAAAGAATATCTATTTATGCAATCATTTGTCCATTGATAAAACATTTATTGAGGTGTCTGCTCTGTTTGTAACCTTCTAGTTGCCCACTAGGGCTACATCCAACCCTGCTTTCAAGAAATTTACAGGTAGGAAATGAGTCCAAAAAAAGAATGTGGTGAAAAATGTGTTATAATAGAAACAAAGAATGCATAAAGGGTTACTTGGAAAAAATTGTTTTCTTTAAACAGGGAGATGACAAGGTCAGCTTTGCTTTCAGTGAAAAAATTCTGGCATCTTTTTGAGATGTGAACTAAAACAGAGACTGATTATCTCCTGAGGCAAAGGAGACAGTATGCGAATTTTGTTATAAGTGAACGTTTTGAGATAGAATCAACATGATTTGGTTACCAGTTAGATATTGCAGAGTGAGATGGAGAGAAAAGTCAAGGCAACACCTTGTTTTCTAACTAGGAGATTGAAAACATTAGCATATTTATTAGTGTATGGGAATCAATGACATAGAAGAAGGAATTATAATTAATATTTTGAAATGTAAATAGATATAATCAATAGATACTCAGGAACGTGTATCTAGAGTTCTAGTAAAGTTGAATCTTGATTTAGAAACTATTATTATTATTGATTCATAACATATTTGCATTTTTTTAGAGTAGTTTCAGAATTTGCAACTACTAGCAAGCAGCATACAATTGATGAAGGAGTAAAGGCAGGAAGCATGACTTTCTTTGAAAAATTCTTCCATGTGAAGGGAAGAAAGACAAACATATAAGCTTTGAGAAAAAGATGGGTCAGAAGTTTTCTAGAATGAGTGAGTACAGTGAGTTAGCAAAATCATAGAAACAGGAAATAATATGAAATGGGAGAGTAAGTGAAGAAAAGTCCAGGAGAATTTAGGGGAAGATAAGTTTTAAGACATTTGAAAGAAAAGTTTAAGCACAAAGAAGTAATCTGTAGCAGAAGAAAATTAAAGAGTGAGATTTTAAACAATCTGTCTTTAATCATATCTGTTTCCTGAGCACTAGGTAAAATCTTATGCAACCTAAAATTTACAGAATGATGACATTCAGCTATATCTCCATTTTTTTTCCTTTAACTTATGGGGGTGGGGTAGGGGAAAGTGATTACTGAGGTAATTTGGTAAACTGGCCACATTTCAGTATTAACTATACTGAAATCCAGACTTTCTTTTTGGACTGCTTTTTTAACCTCTGTTTTCCTCTTCTCTAAAATGAGAATAAAAATAATATCCACCATAAGAATGTATGAAAGTTGAGAGAAATAATACAAATGAAGCACTTCAAATAGTAACAACTAAATACCTATTCTCTTAAAAAAAGTTTATTTTTATTTATTTATACATACAAGAACTGGGATCTGGGCCAGAGGTGTGTGGGATGGGGGCAAGGGGTGGGGTTTGAGAGGATTCACCAGAGACAGAGTGGGGAGCAGAACAGGCCATCTACTGAAATCACAGCTGAGTTGAGCAGTGGGCAAGAAGGGAGCGTTCTGCTGTGCCATGCCAGTTAATTCCCTGGCCCGGGGTTGCACTCATCACAGTGGGAGGTCCTACTTCTCTCCTCTTAAGTCTCAATTTCATTGTGTCTTACCTCTTTCCACACTTCATTGTTTCATACCTCTTCTTTGACTTTGAAAACTCAGTCCATTCTTTCATTTCCATGCAACAAAAATAATTAACACCAAACTATGAGTCTGGTAGATTTTACTGAAGATGTAACTGGTGAGTAAGACTGAAGAGTAACATCATAGAGAGCACAGTCTTCTCTTACTTGACCCTTTTCTCCATTCCTAGCCTTTCTCAGCTCTATTTCTTCAGATTTGTCTCTGACCACAAAATTTTCTCTCTCTGTTATATAGTATAATTTCCCTGTCATCTAGACCTTTGCTACTCATTTTGGTGGTTTCACCTTCTACCCTAAACATGTCACCAAGTTTTCTTTCTTTCCTTTTTTTTTTTTGTAATTTTTTGATAATCAGCTGTTCCTCAAGAGATATTTTAGTTCAGTTATAACATTTTCCATTTCATTATAATAGAATGAAGTATACCCTGAGATGCTTAGATTTTATTCTATTATACAGTGCAAGTTTGTTGTCAGAGAAGGAGAACAGGGATGTGATGGGAAACTTAAAAAGACTGTCAAGCATTTAGGAAAATGCTGTGCTAAGGTATATGAACAAAAGCTGATGAGGGGCCAGTAAATTTTAACTTAACAAAGGTTTTAAACACAACTTTTTAGAGGAACCATTCATCCTGAATGCATGATTTTTAGTAGCAATAAGGAAAAGAAAATGGTTTGATATATTAAGATTTGAAAACTGGCAAGGAAGCTGCATGAAAACAATATGTAAGCTAAAGGAATGAAAGATTGCATATTACACGGATGTAATATCAATGCAATAGTAAGCCATGTCATACAGCTACGTTCTTTTTTAATCTATATCTCTATCATTTCTGTGTGTGTATGTATGTATATAGGTATGTATGTAGGTATGTATGTTTGTATGTATCTATCATCCATCTATCTATCTTGTTAGCTAGCTAATTTTCTACCTATTATGAACTAAGGGTTATATAGGTGCTTTACATGTATTTTTAGAAAATATAATGCTAATGAAACTAATGGAGCATTCTTTCCTTATTTTAGACTAAGGAAACAGACTCAAAAAGGTTGAGTAACTTGTGACATAGTTTGTCAGTTTGACAAGATTCAAACCCATGTCCAGCTTATTTCAGAGTTCATGCTGGTAAAATAAAGTGTCAAGGAATTAACTGAGGCATACAGCAAAGAAGTACTGATTGATTAAATCAGAGATAGGGACTCAATGAAATGAATGGAGGAATGTGGTCAAAGAAAAATATTTTTTTTCTTTAATTCTATAAATTCTATAATTCTTTAATTCTATAATTCCCTAGTGACTTTAAGATATAACTTTGTGGTAGTTAAAGTGAAAGAGAGATAGAGTCATACAAGGCAGAAGTTCAGAAACTGTATCGCCCTAGATGTTCAGTCATTCATGGTAAATGAATGTGTCAGCTATCATTTAACAAGCTGAGTGATACCAGTGAACCATCTAAGTTTTAGCTAATGCCCCAAAGTTTGTAGATAATAATCAAAAAGATAAGGAGCTGTGAAATAATAATTTAGCATAAGCCTGAAAAAGAAGAGGGATTTGTACTATTTTCTGGTACCTTATAACATATTAACCCTGGCTCTGATGACTCTTGAGTCATAGAGTGGCCATTCTCTACATGAAAGAGTATTTCAAGGAAACTTCTGGATGTGCCAGTTGCTGCTCATGAATGCCAGATTTCTGATAAAGAACAAAATAAGAAACATTTTTTGAAGAATGAGCATCGAGTATGTGAGTAGATTTGTAGAGGCAGACACATCACTGGAAGTAAGGGTGGAACCTCTTTAAGAAAAAAATAATACAAAGTAACTTCTTACTGATTCAGAATTTATACTTACGTTGCCATTTGTGTATCTATGACTTGGGCTTCTTCCCAGGTCTTAGAAGGGGATATGCAGTTGAAAGAATTTATGCTTTATTGCTTTGGAATAAATCCACTCTGGATAGAAAGGATGAGAAAAATAGGAGTAATGTCTGGATGAACGAATTTGTTCCTTTCAGAGATCCTGTTATTTAGAAACTCAAGATGGGATGGAGTGGCCCCAGAGACTTAATATAATAATGGAGAACTCTTCTTTTCTTTACTGTGCTTCCTTCTTCCCTTCTGTAGAGGGTGTTCGGGCATTAAAAAAAATAATTTGGGAAGTTGATTAACATTTTTGATTGTTCACCTGCCCATTTGCTTAAAATGAGCTTCTAATTGATTTTGGTCTTCTTTTGAAAGAGAATTTCCAAGCAGTAGAGAATGAAGGCATTTCAAAGCAAATAACTCACAACGTGGGCTTGTGTAAAGTTCTCTTGGAAATGTCTTCTACTGCTGCACCTTGGCATACAAAAGCATGCTTTTGTATGGCATCAGACTAGATAAAAATTCTAGTTATCACTGTGTCAATATTGCTGATAACTTGTCACCTGAGCTTTTAATTACCTACCTTTCAATATGAGTTTAAAAGACCAGTCCTAGGTGTGATCTAACTGTCTATTCATTTATTGTCTTTGGCGAATTCCAAGCTGCTATATAGTATTTAGATATGTAAATTGGGTCAAACAAGAGAGGCAAGACTATTAACTGGTTATTTACATATTTAAGGAGCTTGCTACTTTAAAAGTTGATTTAGATAAATTAGAAAGAGTTTATAAAACTCTTGGATATATTTATAAATGATAAAATCAGTAAAGGTTCCCAAGAGAACCTCAAGTGCCGAACACAAGATTTACGGCAGGAAAGACACCCATAATCCCTTTCGTGATTATGTCCGTAAGCTCAAACAATATTTTCTTTTGTGCAAATATAGCTTCACGTTGGCCTAATATCTTTCTTTCAAAATGATAAATAATAATTGTGCTAGTATGTAACAAAGAATAAAGTGACCTGGAATATATACTAGGGACTTTTCTTAACTGCCTGGTAATTTTTTGTTTATTTGTTTAGTAGCCATTGGAAGAAACCCCGAGGCATATAATATATGGAAAAGTCTAATCTATTTTATTTTTTCCCAACTCCAACTCATTTATCAAATTATTACAGTTTGCAAATCGAAGCACTTTTCTGTAAATAAGCTACTTTCTTTCCAAATATGTCTCACAACTGTTTAGTTTGCTTTTTAAAAGCTATAAAATGCTTCAAATCTTAAGTTATTAAAGAGGTGACACATTGGAATTCTCTCTCCACCAAACAGTATAGGAGAGATCAGACATTCCTGTTATCATGTGCCTCTCATAATGTTCCACCTTTCCTTGAAAAGATTGGCAGTCACCAGGAAGAAACATTTCAATGTAAGCATATGTTCAGCACTGAGAACTTCTCCTTGGCCTATTGACAATGTTTCAGCAAGAATTCTTAGACATATATTATTAGGAGTCTGTGTAGATGCATTCAAGTGTTCGGTAGAATTGATTCAAGAAAATCAAGGCCAATGCATACTCTACAAAGATGTGGTTTTCTAATACTTGTGTTTCATTGACTCACTCACCCTTATCATCTAAAGAAAACAACAGTAATGAAGATTTTATTTCAGTTTATCATAATCTCTACTGTTAGGCCATTCAGTTATTTTATTTTAGTTGGTTAAGGAAATTATCATGGGACATTTAATATGCACCTTTCTGTGACGTAGTAGCGAAAGAGTGCTAAGGGTCTGCTTTGATTTACTGCTGCACTAAGAAAAAAAGTCATTATTTTTAATCTTTAAAGGAATGTTTTCCAGTGTCTTTAGAAGACATATTAATCACTATACATTTTAATGGAACATGTAAATGATTCCCCGTTATGTTACTTACATCAATAACACCAATCATTTATGATATTTCAAATAAAACATGTGATTCCAAATGTACAAACTAACTTCTATCCTCAAACTTATAAAAAAGAATATGTAACTATACTAGTACCTTTATTCTCATGTACAAGAAACTGTGCTTATTGGTCTGCAGTATTACTGTGCTTTTGTCAAGTGCTACTTGAACAGCTCAGAGTTCAGCTGTAGTTTCTGTCATTTACTAGGAAAAATAGCATGTTGTGCATTTCAGTAATGCATATGCATTTTTTAAATACTTAATATGAAATTATAAAATTCACAAAGCAGGCAGAACAGACATTATTGTCCCATTTGACACATGAGAACACAAAGCTTCCAGGAACACTTAACTCAGGTAGCCAAGCTGTTGGGGTTGGTGCTCTTCTCCCATCAAGCACTTTCCTCTACAGCTTCTTCTCTCTACAGAAACACAAACTTTATAATTTTGATTTAGAATTTCCTTTCCTTCTAACTTCGAGTTACTATACTCTTCAGTCATGAATACCCTAAAAGTGCTTTTTGAAAAAATTCGAATGACTTCCCACTTATCTGTCTATATTATACACTGCAGTGTGGAAATATGAATAGGGAGTGTGTACCACTTATCAATGATACTTGTAGAGATTTATCTTTGATCTTATGAGTTAATACTACATTTTACATCTGTCCACAGGCAATTTTTCCTCAAAGTCTGTCTTTCCTATTGTTCTTAGTCAACAATTTATATTCTTCAGGCATAAAGCTAAAGCCTGATTTTCCTCAAACATTATAACATTAGGTAATAAATGTGTAGACTTCTCAAGGGAATGTTGTCACCCTGGTGCTAGAATCCTGAAGCTTTTGTTACTAGATGTCAAATGTCTGTTGTATGTGGAACCACTCACTCTTTGTTAGAATGCATTTTTCACCATTAAAATTAAGATTCCAAATAATACCTCCAGAAATTGTAATTGATTAACAGAAAGACAGAATGCACTGCATGAGATTGATACTCAGTTAAGTGTATTCAGGTTTAATTTCTTTTTAGGAGTCATCCTGAATACCTGCAGAGTAAAATGTTTATAATATATAATTTGAGGAATGCTAAAGTCTATATTCTTTAAAAACATATCCAATCAGCTGGAATCCCTGAGATTCTCCACAATAGACTCATTCTTTGGATTTAATATATATTTTTATCTCTCTATTCTTTTATTCAGCATACCCATTTTTAATATTCACCATGTCCATGGCCCTGACCTGTGCTAGGAATCAGGATATTATAGTAAGTTAGTGTCAAGTCCTCTTCTAAATGGGAAGAGGAAGAAGTCTGAGGAAGACATATTAATGAAGTAAACAAATAATTAGAATGCAATTGATAAATTATTCATATGGGGCAGTAATATATTCCTGACAAAGAATTTTGAATCAATAATTCAATGTAATCAGGGCAATGGTAATTTTCTATGGGATTAACATGTTTTCAAGGCAAAGAACCTAGAAAGGGCATTGAATAAATAATTAGCGCTTAGGCCAGGACCTGCAAGTAACACAAGTAATGGACCATAGTATTAACTGGTAATTTTCTGGACTGGAGGCTTATGAGAAAAAGCAGAGAGATGATGCTAGAGAAATTAACAAGGACCAGAACTACCAAAAGTCTTCATTGCAGGGGAATGAAGTATGAGTGAATGGTAAGGGAAGACTAAGATAAATCAGAAAAGTATGTTATTCCAGTCAAGAGGGGATCTGACACTTCTATATTGGAAACAATAATATAAGTCAATATTAACTCATGAAAAAAAATTTTTTTAATATTTATTAAAAGAAAGTGAATTAATAAATAAAAGATCTTATAATTAAAAAGAGAGAAATGATTCATTTCATCACATTTCCTAGTTTTCCCTTGTGGATCCTAGTTTATCCCTAGCATCTTGATGATTATTAATAACAGTTTCTTTTAACCTCAAAATATACCAGTTAGATTAATAAGTTATATGGCACCTTAACCATACTAAAATAGAATGAGGATGGCTGAATTCTTGAGTTATTAAGACATTTGAATGGGTAAACCTTGAATGCTTAGAAATGAAGACTGAAACACAGAAGTCAAGATGACACTAATATATTTGACTTGCACAAATAGCTAAGTTGTTGATACAATTCACCAAGCCAAAGACAGGAGAATTAGATTTTGTATAAGAAAAGAAGACATTTCACGGGTGAATCAGTGGTGGATAACCTACGGGGAAATGCACAATAATGTAAAGGACATAATAATAATAATAATAATAATAATAATAACAACAATAATAATAATAATAATGAAACAATAACTTCACATCAAAAAGAAAAGAAGACATTCATTTCAAATTTGGGGAATGTGACATTTGAAATGCAATGGAATATTCTGGTAGAAAGCCAGCAGTTAATTACATTTTATGGGTTGGTATTAAGTAATTCAGTGTTACCTGAGGCAGGGCCATTGTGATCTACAAATCCCAATTTGAGAAGATTCCCCAAATTGGTCAGATTAAGTGAATTTCCTGCCTAACTAGAGCCAAGTCTTTGAGGAAAGGATAAGAGTTTAGATGAGAGAGGATGATTTGGTGTGTGGGTTATTGATTTAGAAAGGTACACCTTGATGGGAGGACAGTAAATAGAAATATGAAATAAATTGGTTAGGGAGGAATTAAGAATCAAGGGTCTAAAATTGAGAAATGAGCCATAGTGAGGAAATCCTGCTTTAGAGTTTCACTGAATTGCCCCTGACTCATGCAAACCTGCAGTCTTGCATCACTTAATGTCAGGGATATGTCCTGAGAAATGCACAGTTAGACTATTTCAACATTGTGGGAACTTCAGCAGTGGGTTTTGTATGCATAAGCACCATACTGAAGAAAACAACACAAAATCAAGCATGAGAAGAAATGATGCTATTAAAAGAACTATAAACTGGAGATGGATGAGACTGTGGTTGGTAAGAAACACTGTATCATAGAACAGTGCTGACTTCACCAGACAGTAGGAATTTAGGGCTAAAAAATAGTGTATGTGGTATATCGTTGACTAAAATGTTAAGTTGTGCTTGATGAAGGACACTCAACAAAATTTATCTCCCCATAGTAAACCATGATTTTTTTTTTTTCTAATTAGTCCTATTTATGTTTTATGTGTTAGAATCTAGTTGAGTGAACTTGAGGAAAATCACTTGCTATCTTTATTACCTAAGCTAAAAATACAGTGTGATTGGGTGATCTTTGGTATCCATGGAAGATTTCAATTAGGTTCTCTAGTTTAGTATCTTTTTAATTTTTGCCTCTGCACTGTTTTATTCAAGTGTCAGACATTTTAGAACTTAAAAGGAATTCATGACCACAATCTTTGCTAACCTAGGGTAACTTTGGCAGCAAATAGTGCAAATGGAAACTCAGAAATATTGGTCTTTTTTTTATATTTTATTTTATGGAATTCCGGATGGCTCACAAATAGATGCAGGATTTCTTTCTTTTTTTCTTCCTTTTCTCATATGCAGGAGAATCAAATTAGGGGCTTTTTGAAAATAATAAAAACTCCTTCGATGATGGTCAACAAGTAGCTCATGGCGGGGGGCCTTTTTTTCTCTTGGGGTACTGCCTTCAATCTGATATTCATCCTGGCTCAGATCAGTTGTAAATACCAGGCTGTTTCTGTGAAATGTAACTGGTGTTTGCTCTGGGCTGATGGGACAGCCATGTGCTGTTTGCTCTGCCGGTAGCTGTACCCAAGTATCCACAGTACATTATTTAGATCAGCTCACACAAACCAACTGTCCTAATTCCAGGTGGACTGTTAGAAAGCTTTTCACTTACAGCAACAGCTGTGCCACCTGGTAGCATAAAGAACAGTAGTTGGATAAATCAACCGTTGTTACAAACTCACTTTTTATCTGGTAAACAGCTTACATAAACTAGCATAACTGCAGATATTTCCAACCAGCCCACCCTGAAATGTAGGCATGCTGAAGGCCTTATCTGTATGTTTTACATGGAACTGTTTGTCAGCACCTGTCGTTTAAGACACTGAATAAAATCTACATACATGCCAAAATTAGATTCATAAAATTTGTAACTTTATTTCTGATGTCATTTGCTTTCCAACTCTCCATATATTTTTAATTCTCACATGTGGATTGCTCTAATTGTTATTTGGAATATATCATAAAATTTTCCAAACTTAAATTATTGCTAATGAAGTTAAAATGAAAAATATTTCAGTATTGCCTTGTTTGTAAATAAAATAACTTCAAATAACCACTCTGGAAACATTTCTAACTAAAAGTTTTGTACATGGTGTTTTAATGAACAAGATTCAGTGCTAATAAACAACATCCACATGTGAAAAATTATAAAAGCAAAACAAAACATTCCCACACATGAGCTAACAGAAGAAAATTTGAGTTTGAGTGAATGAAATATACCTTTGTTGAACCCTTGTTTTAAGCTACTAAATTTCTTAATGTGCATATGAATACACATACACATGAACACACATACAGAGGACTGCAAATTGTGACTTAATTAAGTCTTCACCAGTAGTGCAAAAGGACACATTATTTCCAGGCTAAGGATTAGCATTGAATATTATAAAGTATCCAAATGCCAAATTTATGTAGTTTTTTTTCCCTTTCTCAGTTCAACCTGCTAAACCTCAGTTAAACTGTTTCTGTAATTGCTGTACACTAGCTAGTTATGTAGATATAGATAAACACTATGAAGGTAAAACTATATCCATATATAGCAAGAAGCATGCGCACACATATATAGATATATTAATTTTTAATAACTGGCATTTATAGCAAGAATGTCTTTTTTTTAAATTTTAACAAAGTTTTATACCCTTGAAAGACAACTTTTATAATAAAGTAACATTTATTTTTGTGTATAGATAGCGCTTCTATAGAGTATTTAATTTTATTAGGGTATCCATTTTGTCTAATGAATTGATTGCCTGTTCGACAAGAATAATTAATATTTGACTTTTATCAAAACTCCATTAAATTTACTTCAAGAGTGTATCAATGTTTTCAACTGGAAATAAATGCCATCATGATTAAGGCTTATGCTTTTAGCTGTAGTAAGGAAATTATTCTTTTTTTTCTGAAAATGATAAAATGTGCCTCTAAAACTGACTTTTAATCTAGTATTAAATGCCAACGTGAGGCTGTGAGGTAAATGGAATGTACATTAGACAGGGATTTAGGTGGGTGTTCTAATTCACTAACTAGGTGGGTGTTTTGAAAAGTTAACCTCTTAGAGAATCAATGTCCCCATCTGTAAAATAAAATGTTGAGTTATAAAATCTCATTTCATAATTGTATGTTCACTAGCCACCATCCATATGTGGTCTTGTTTCACAAGAGCATACAATCATGTATTGAATATAGGCTAAATACTCCATTTAGAAAAAGAAAATGTGACTAGTGAACTTTGAAAAGGTTTATGACAGAAAAGTTTATAAGATGCTTTTGCTTTAATGCAAATTATGTATTACAATATTTAATATTAAGAGTGTGAGCTTCAGGGAGAATATTCATTTAATACGCAAATAATTTAACAATTAGAAGTATTCTTTCCCATAATCTGTTCTGTAGCTTCATTTTTCATTTTAGAGTTAAGTAAACTGAAGGCCCAATATATAAATGAAGGAATTTGCTAAAGGTTGAGTGGTTTACTGGTAACATTCAGGAATATATCCTAGAGGTAGAAAGACCTCATGTAACCATATATTTTAGATTTATAGATATTTTGTCCTCAAAAGCTTCCTGACCTCAATACATTGTTCATGTACTAAGAAGTCTTCATTAAATCACCTTCATGATGTTGCTTTTAAGACAGAATAAGGTACTCAAGCAGAAAGAGACAACTTTAAGATTCACTTTGATTCTTAGGCTAGTCAAGAAATTAAACACAGACAAGGGTAAAATGCTTCATTTTGACTCAAACTAAACCAATACAATTGAATTAGTTTTTTGAGGACAAGTTAAATAACATTTGGAGAAACTCACCATACACTCTGTAGCTGAAAAAGAACTACTGGGAAGTCTCTAGGAAACCTCCTAGAAATTTTCCTCTTTAAATTTCTCACTGTATGTGTTAACTAGTAACTAAGTGATAATTAAGAAAAAGTTAAATATCACAACTTGATTGTAAAAGGAAATAAAAACATGAGAAAGTTGTCAGAAAGCATCAACCAAAAAAAATTTCTCTCTGATTACTAGTCTCAAAAGGTGACAAAATTCTTCTTTTTTTTTTTTTGGCTTTTTTTTTTTTGTTTGTTTATTAGATGAACCTGAATACCTTATAGAGGGGCATTGTTGAAGAGTTGGGTTCTAGCCATTGTTTGCCTGAGCACTCTGCTCAGAATCAGAAAAGGTGACAAAAATCTTGTTGCTTATCTTAAATTTGATTGAAGCTAAGGAATGTTGGTATAGGTGGAAAATCAGATATCTTTATTCCCTTTCTTTTTAGACTGCTAATAATCTTGAGTTCATGTGATATGAGCAGACATTAATGCAAAAAGGTGTAGTAACGTTTCATTTTATTGACTCATAGAGCCATGAATATTTGAAAGGAGAATATCCCCTTTTTCTACTGTTGTTTGGAAAGGATATAGGAATTGCTGCCTGGGGGTACAATAGCTTACTTATCCTTTGTCAAGCAGGAAGAACAATTTATTGATGAAGTCCTGTATTAGAAACAATAAATCGATAAGCTAAAGTGCTGTCATGGAAAATCTTTGAAGATTTTTTAAAGATTTTTTAAAACTATCTACTCCTTCTTCAGAGTTGGCTTTGCTCTTGATGTGGTAGGTGAATGTGTGTGTGTGTGTGTGTGTGTGTTGTATATATATTTATATGTGTGTATATCTATGTATAATGATTTTAGATCAATAAGAAAAGAATTTAGGGAAGTATGTATTTCTCTAATTCACATATATACATATTATATTAGCTTTTTAGTTCATTATTCGGTTTATGATTTCCTTTCAGCTTAAGTTCTTGTAATTGATTAAAATGCAAATAATCTGGGAGGGGCAACACTGTAAAGTGTCAGTATTTTATAGCTAAAACTAGTAAATTTGTATTTCCTCTTTGAGGTTGTTTTTCATAAGAAAGAGAAACCATGAGAGCTTATTTGAGAGAATAGTTGAGACACTAGACAGGGGCAGAAGTTGGAGGAAGGCAAAGATAAATAATAGAAAGCTAAATCAAAATCCATGTAGCATAATGAAAGGTAATAAAGTCAAAGAGCCACCAGTGATAGTGTAACATGGGAAGAGCTTATAACTTCCCTGATCCTCAGTTTTCTCATCTGAAAAATGGGATTCATAATTTTAGTAATAATTACTTTGTAAGTTTCTGCAATAAGTAAAACCTAAAATAGGGTATGGTGGGTACATGCTAGTTTCCCTTCCTGTTCAATTTTTTCTAAGAGCAATCATACATTCTTCTATGACACAGAATAGACTATATAATTAAATTGACTTTGAGGACCAATTTAAGAGTTATTTGTGCCTTTTAAAAGGCACTATGTATATATAATTTGAAAATTCTGTACTAACTCCCATTCTTATATATTGATACTATCCATAGCTTCCCTATAGTCAAATATTTTTTTTCAGTGATAACAGAGTAAGACATAGGAGAAAAATTAAAGGCTCAAGGATTAGTGAACAGTGGATTAAGATGAGAGCCCAAGACACTATTTCACTATTTTATTCATTCATTTATTCATTACTTATTTTATATATTACATTATTATACATTTTCATTTATTATCTCACTGTTAATATTTTCTTCATGTGGTTAGAGTAAAAATTTAGAGTTCCTTCAAAAGCTCAGAGACTCACATAATCAAACCAAATAGATAAATGGCTGCAGTAATAAACACAAACATAGACAATGTGTGCTGTGGGTTGTGTTTGTATATATGCAAGTGACCTAGGTTTAATAGTTTCCCGATGTCCTTACTATATTTTAGGAGATACACATATTTTGTTTGCTTTCTTCTCATTGCTCTATGAAAAATAAAGATTGTAAATCTAGATGTTTCAAACACTGCTCTACTGAATTCAGTTGTGAGAAATATATAGAAGTACACCCACAACTCAGGAGTTGTATATAATACAAAAACATTTTATCTGTGTGACTATCTGATCTACGAAAATATGAAAATACCCATCAGAATGTTATAAATTTGTGCCAAGGTGGGTAGAAGGTTAAAACCCCTTAGTACTTAGTATAAGGAAGTGTGTAGGTAATAAATTATTACTGATGATTACCAGCATCTTACAGAGACATATTCCTGTTTCATTTCTGACATATTTCTATTTTAGTTCAACATTGCTCTTAGTTGAAAGGATTTATAGTGTTTCTTGAAACTACAAACTTTAATCCTATAGTTAATGTTAAGAATAAAAATTATCTAAAGATAAGAAAAAATAGCTGTCTTGTTAAGTACATATTTAATATAGATAAAAGTTAGACATTAAGCCTGTATTTTGTTTCCTAAGAAAATATTTTTGTATAGCATTTTTAAAAAATCACAGGAAATGCCTCATCTGGTTTATAATTCTGAATTTCCGAGGAATAATACCAAACACTACAAGTATAACGAGTAATGTGCATATAATAGGACAGAGATTCAGATCTCCATCATTCAGCTGAAAATGCATCTTACACTGTATTCGACAAATTTACTGACTCTTGCCTTCTCTATAAACTATAGCTTCTGGCAGGTGAGTCCATGTTAATTGTGCTATGTCCTGTGATATGGCTACAAAATTAAACTTGACTCTTCATCACCTTTACAAATCCCCCACCTGGAACAAACTCTGTTTCACCTGCCAGTTCACAAACCACTTCTTTCTAGCTCAGTCCTACTGTTGGTAAATTCCCTCACAAGCTAACTGAACAGATGCACCCAGTGCTGCTTCCTGAAGATCCACAAAGCTGGACTTTGAGGGCCAGCAGAAAGTATAACAATGAAAAGACAAAAAAGCCTTTTAAATGAGAGCACTACTTTGTTCTGCTTAGAACTTTAAGGCCACTCCAGCTCACTCTGACTGTGGGAATCTTAATTTTTACTCAACCAATTTACTTGCAGCTGTCATTCTTTCCAATATTAAAAGTTCAGTGCTTTGAGTGTAGGGAATTAGAAAGGGGGAGGGGGAGGAGGAGGATGAGAGGAGCTTGTTACAAACTAAAAACAGCAAAACAAGTAAAATCTGGCTCGGCTCTCAAGTACAAAAAGTTATTTTCAAAGCCTATAAATTATGACATAGTGATTAACATGTAATTTAAATATATTTAAACAACAATTATATCACATTTCCAGCCCAGCTAATTGGCCTCACAGATGTTCCCTTGTAGCTGCAGTGCCCTTCCAGGGGGAAATGAATGAGGTGCTTTTTATCATGGAAAACGGGGGAAAAAAGCAAATGGAAAAAAATGGAAACAGAAACATAAAAGCAGCCAGTAACCCTAAAAACAATGAATGCTAAAGGGGCTTTGCTTAACATCTGTTTTTTTGTTTTTTGTTTTTTTTTCCATTTTAAGGCTGAAAACTAGGAAAAACTTGAAGACATTTCTATTACTGTGATGATATCTGGCAGTATGTCCAGATTGAGTTGGCAAGTTGCTGATTGAAAGACTTGCCCAAGTAGGGCCAGTGGGTGCATTATAATATAGCACAGACTTACTTCATGCCTGGGAACAGACTAACTGTAAGGATTCTAGTTATTTTTAATACAGTGCTTTCACAGTTGAAGGCAGGCTAGCCCAGAGAATGAATGTAGATAATTAATCCATATCCTGATGAAGAATGACTTGTGAGTTACTCATTTGATCATTTATCTCTTAACTTTTACAAAATGCAAAATGTGCTGCATCGATAAATCCTGAGCTGGGATTCTGTAATTGTAGCAAAACATTACTCAATGTAGAAACCCTTGCAAGGTAAAAAGCCAAAGGAACACCATTTTCGGGGTATAGGGGAATATCTCCCCATCCCATCTGAGTTCTTCTGAGGCTGAAGAATAAACAAATGAGCATCAGATAAATTAGTAGGGAAAATAAGGCCCAAATTTTCAACTAAGAGTAAAAATTATTAATTTCTCAGGGAGGAATTATTCATTGATAAACCTACAACTGGATGATACCCCCAAACCACATTCTTCTATGATATAAAAAGGAGTTGTGGTGATTGATTGCTTCTTTGAGTAGGAAAAAGGCACAAAGGACAAAAAGCTCTCTCAACCTCTAAGGTCTTTATTGCTCTTACCTTAAAATAATCTGCTTTCTTTCCATACAAGTAATAAGACTTCCCAACGCCCACAGTATTTCAGTTGACTGTTATTTCCCCACATCGAGTGACACTTATTGAAAGAAATCTACTGTGGTCAAGTTGAAAGGGTTATCTGACCTTTGGGGAAGACTTCTTAATTGACCAGTAATGACTAATATTCTGAAGTACCATGCCTTTTAATATGTAATCACAGTATTGATATAAATTCACTCCAACTTCATTTCACTCTTGCTTTTTCCTTTAGTGACCTCAGATAATGTTGGATTGTACAGCGTAAATTGCAAAAGGCCAATAGCCAGGTTTCTCCTAGTACATCATGGCATCTCCAGCAATTATCACAGTTCCTATGCTTTCATTGTAGAGATTTAATACATATTTGCTAAATAATCTGTTTAGTGATAGGGTAATATCAAACTTTATTTCACCAGGCAGAGGTCATATTGCTCTTAATATCCCTTTATTTCACGTCACTAGACTATGTAGAAAATTCCTTTCTCAAACTTTATGAACAAATATATTTGATTTCATATCTTTCTAAAATGTCACAAAATATATTTTTATTAAAAGCAATGTGGAAAACAAGCAAGTATTTTAAAATGACGGATGAGTAGCTTTGTTATTTTTGAATACTTCACTATAGGAATCTAGTTTAACTGATGTGAATGTTTAAGTTTTATGTAACCTCTATACTTTTACAATAGCGCAGAGTTCACAAAACTAAATGACACATTATCTTACTTTGTCTTCACTAAAAGTTAATAAGGAGGCAAAGAAAGAAAGTGAGGGTCTGAGATGTTTCATGATTCACTACATCACTTGTAGTTGAAACTGTTTCTAACAAAATATAAAACAAACTTTCTGTTGTACAAAACCACCTGCTATGCAGTACAGTATGGATTATATCTCTTAAGTTTCCTCATCATAACCTTTAACATGTTATTAGTTATGTTACTAGAGAAAGAAAGTCATAAATAGTTCCTATACTATCATGTAAGTGATTCAGTTATAGGGAGAATTAAAATTTGAAATTTAAATATCTTTTCATTTTTTTTATCACCATTCTCATTGAGCCCATAGTTTAATGTATTAAACTCTAAGAATATAGTTTTGTTTGTTTTTAACTGAAATGCAACTAAAACTGATTCCAAATACATAAAAATAATGTATGTAGAGCACTTTTTAAAGAAGTGATTTGATTTTCCAAGATTTCCTGCTGTTTTTTGACTTAAGAGAGAAAATAGTGTGTATCTTTTTACAAAGAGAAACTAAGAAGTTGACCCTTTTGCTGAAATGGTAAAAATTAAATGTAACTTAATAGCAGAAATTATTCCAGGTAAATTGAAATCTACTTCTACCTTCTTCTAGATAAATTTCTTCTAATAAGAGAAAAGATAGTGCTGTAGTCTGTGGCCACGTCAATCACTGCCGTGTATCAAAGGGAAATGTTCTTCACTTTTAACTATAGTGAATAATTGCCTGATTTTCCCTCGCTTCTAGGGTTAGTCAGAGAAATATTCACTGTCAACTTAACTTTTAAACATATTCTTTTTTTTTAAAGATCTATTTATGTATGCATACAAGCTGGGGTGTAGGCCAGAGGTGTGGGGCTGTGAGAGGGTTCACCAGAGACAGAGAGCAGAACAGACAGATCGACTGAAATACACTGCTGAGGGAGCAGCAGGAGAGGCAGGAGAGGTCTGCTGTGCCATGTGGGAAGCTCCCTGGCTGGGCATCAAATTCGCCCCGCTGCTACCAACAGCTGCACAGCACTGCACTTAACCCGTTGTGCCACCAGGAAGGCCCAACAACTTAATTTTTAAACCACTACGGACACTACGAATATTAATTTTCTATTATATTTTCCTTTTTCAAGGATTGAATTAAAATATTTAATATTCTTAAAATACATAAATACCTTCACTAATAGTGAGTGCATAAAATGTTCCCATGAGCAAACATCACTGTTGTGCATGTCCCCCCTTTGGTTCATACGACTCATGTGACTTTTCTTTTCCTTTTATTTTTTTCACTCATGTTACCTCTTATTATATCCATCATTCCATTTTTCTTTCCTATTAGAGTGAAATTGGACACAGCCCTCCTCCTGCCTACACCCCCATGTCAGGAGTAAGTATTTCACAATCAACCTTCATCTTTTAGGATTTTTGGTCTTTGCTTACCATGTTTCCTCTTTCTTACCTCCACATAATTTCCTCATTTGCCTTTGCCAACAGTGAGTTAAGAATGAGCTGTAGACCATGTAGTTGCTTTTGTGGATGTTTTATCTCAGTAGATAATCCAAAGTCAGGATGTCATGCATCTGTAGTAGCTTTTAATTTTTATCTGAAGGATATACCTGGGCTCATGAATTAGGCTTCTGGGTGAGGAGGCTCTCTTTACCTCCATGGTTAGAGGCTGTGTGCTAAAATGACAGATTCTCAAGGATAAATCTCTAGTCAGGTACTAGAGACTCAAAGTCAGTAGCCGCAGAGTAGATGGCAATAAGGAAATATTAAAATTCAAATTGCCACAACTTTGCTTCTGCTCTTAACTGTCTACAAATAATATTTCCATTTGTCATGAAAATCACTTTGAACTTTGTGTCAAAAGTAGGCAATTTGGGAAAGGAGCATGAAATACTTTTCATTAGATCATATATTAGGTGGGTAGTAAAATTAAACAATATATTTCCAAATTGTTTTCCCATGATTGAGTTTTTAAGAAAAACTGAATTTTAGGTGATTCTATCTACAATTCAAATTTATTAGCCATTAGGGAAAAAAATCAATATTTTTGAGTTTTCTCTGAAAGACAAACTTCCATATACTCCTGGTTATTAACATAATAGCTTTTCCTATTTTCCTATTCCTATTTCCTATTTCCTAGGTTAATAACATAACAGCTTTTCCTAACAGTAACTTTTGTTCAAATGTGTCTCTGTTATTGACAGAACCAGTTTGTATACCGAGATGGCGGGTTTGCTGCAGAACAAGGGGTGCCAGTGCCCTATCGTGCCACAACCAGCACCATCCCGGAAGCTCCAGTGGCTCAGGGGGCTACTGCTGAGATTTTTGATGACTCCTGCTGTAATGGCACCCTCCGCAAAACAGTAACACCCCACGTCCAAGAGGATAGCAGCACCCAGAGGTACAGCGCTGACCCCACAGTATTTGCCCCAGAACGGAGCCCAAGAGGAGAGCTGGATGAAGAAGGTTACATGACCCCTATGCGAGACAAACCCAAGCAAGGTACAAACAGAATGTTCAAAAATGATTGCCATTTGCCAGTCATCTCCCTCAACATAGAGTATAGAAGGGACCTTTCCATAGCACTGGACTGTGTAACACTTATGACTTAGAAAAGACCCTGAGTCTTTGCTGCTAAAGGCATGCTGTCTGCCTGACTCAGTAGCACCCCCTTCCCTAGGGGTTTTATTGGAAATCAGAGTCATGAATTCAGTCGGTCAGAACCTATTCTGAATAAGGATCTGCAGTTTAGCAAGACCCTCAGGTGACTTTATGCATAATTAAGATTAAAACCTCTAAACACATCTTGATTAGAATATTTGAATGAAATAGCATATCACTAGACTTTAGGACCACTGCTTTATTGGACTTATTGTGGAGATTATGAAAGTGTCCAAAGCCTTTGATGGCACCAAAAAAAAAAAATGGATTGATTCATTAAAATGGTGTCATTTAAATATCTTACTTTTATTATAGGAAATTGTGATTTCTTGCATAACATTTCAAAAATTAATGTCTGATCCCCCATATACTTAAACATATTGAAATATGCATAGTCTATGATTTTACAAAGCAAAGCTTTACAAGATTCATAGTAAAACTGTTAAACACCCAAATCAAATAACATCTCAATTTTGAAAAAGCTACTTTCTTTCTTAACAGCATCAAAAAGGAGATAATGGGTGATTGCTATTAACAACTAGTGATCATGTGTGAGTCTTAAGTGTTGACAGTAAACTATATTGTTTTTTTTTTTAATTTTTATTTTAAAGATTTATTTATTTATACATACAAGCTGGGGGTACAGGCCAGAGGTGTGGGGTGGCGGGAGGGCTCACCAGAGACAGAGTGGGGAGCAGAACAGGCAGATCAGAAACACACTGCTGAGGGGAGCAGCGGGTGCGGCAGGAGAGGTCTGCCGCACCATGTGGGATTCTCCCCAGCCGGGCATCGAACTCACATAGCACGCTGTCGACAGCTCCACAGCGCAGCGCTCAACCGCTGCGCCACCAGGGAGGCCAACAGTAAACTATATTGTAAGACTCTGTATGAGGGCCTATCATGTCTTTTAATATACTTTGTAAGAGTGAGAACATCTGAATTCTAATCCAACACTAATTGGGTCCTTCATATATCTTTAATCTCATTTCCTTTCTATACAGTTAACAGAATATGACTTGCACTTCATTTACACAGGGTTGTGATGATCACTTGCTTTGTAAATTATTGAAATGCAATTCATAGAGATGATGTTGCAATAGTCACTACTGGCCTTAACTTGTATGTGATACTTGATGCTTACCTATATCCGTATGTTTGTATTCAGGAAAAATAACCCTGGGTTGATGGGATTGTTCTCTATATACATCAGACTAGACAGTTTATTTCAGAATGGTGGCCTCTCAACAAACAGTTTTCCCCTTACTCACCCCCAATACCAAAATAAGAAGAGCTAACATGTCACTTTTGTGAATATATTAAAAGAGAGGACAAGAAGAGTGTGTTTATATATGTTTACATGTCCATATATACCCTGTATTATAGACATAGAAGCAGAATTAAACTTATACAGAACAGCATTAATTAGCAGCACTTTTAAAAAATTCTGTGCCGTTGTTTATGCTGGATGAATTTATTAGATTAAATCATAGAAAATAGCTGCTGTATGCCTGGTTTAAACCTGAAAAATAATAAAAAATATTATATGATTCAAACTAGCAGTTCCCAATTTTGTGAATCTTATTACTCATTGGAAATAGTTATTATAATTATGCTTTATTTTTAAGCATATGTATTATCAAGCAGGTCAGTTTGGAGACATGTTGGCTATAAAAACAGATTTGTTTTACCAGTTTATTATCATTTTCTTTAGATGTGTCCTATGTATAAAAGCTTTCAAGGGAGCATTTACAATCAAATCCCTGTTACCGCTATAGTTATTAACCACCAACCATACAAACTAAAGCTTTTGCTTTATCCACTCAGTCTTAGCAGAAAGTTAAACTATACACATGTTGATTTCCACAATCCTTTAAAAAATTCTAAATCCTCCATATTTAAAGATTATATAACCCTGATGAATTATCTTACCCTCCAACAAAAATTACTTACTTTTAGACAACAGAATCATTTAAAGAACTTGCCCCAAAAGTAAAAGCGACAAATGCTTAGAAGGAAAGAGGAATAATCGGAAGAACAAGAACATTGATCCTGCTTTGTCGCTACCTTGTTTTCTCATTAACATTTCTGGCCCACTTCCTTCTTCTTCAGTCATATTTAACAAAATAGTTTTTGTGCGAATAAATCAAGGCAAACCTATGGCTTTATCATTCTGGACAAAGAGGTTAACCATTCTCTATAACCGTGGTCTGATGAGCATTTTCCAGAAAGTAGATGTTGAGGCTGATATTTTTATGTTCTGTTAGAATACCTGAACCCTGTGGAGGAGAACCCTTTTGTTTCTCGGAGGAAAAACGGAGACCTTCAAGCTTTGGATAATCCTGAATATCACAATGCTTCCAATGGTCCACCCAAGACAGAGGATGAGTATGTGAACGAGCCACTGTACCTCAACACTTTTGCCAACGCCTTGGGGAACGCGGAGTACCTGAAGAACAATGTACTGTCTGTGCCAGAGAAGGCCAAGAAAGCATTCGACAACCCTGACTACTGGAACCACAGCCTGCCACCTCGGAGCACCCTTCAGCACCCAGACTACCTGCAGGAGTACAGCACAAAATATTTTTATAAACAAAATGGACGGATCCGGCCAATGGTGGCAGAGAATCCTGAATACCTCTCTGAGTTCTCCCTGAAGCCAGGCACTGTGCTGCCTCCTCCACCCTACAGACACCGAAATACTGTGGTGTAAGCTTAGCAGTGGTTTCAAAGTGGAGAGACATGCCCGCTCCATTTCCCTGCCGCCTCTCTTTCTCTTGCGGTCTTCCTTCTACTCCCAAGGCCAGTAGTTTTGACAGTTCCCAGTGGAAGATATAGAAATGCAATGATAGTTAAGTGCTTATCTAACTTGAACACTAGAAGGAAGGACTGAAAGAGAAAGACAGGAGGAACCACACTGTTTCTTCATTTCTCTGCATGGGTTGGTCAGGAGGTTGGAACAGCTAGAGAAGGTTCACAAATATAAGGCAGTACTGCCTGCTGTCAAATCAGTTTTCAATGTTTTTTTTCTTTTCTTTCTCCTTTTTTTTTTTTTTAATGCAGATGCTTGAAAGACACGTGCTCGCTTTTCCTCTCTGTAGGAACTGACATGTATATTTTCAGCATCTCTGGAAATCCTAATAAAGTTTCCATTAGAACAAAAAAAACTATTTGCTAACATATGATAGCAACTGAGATAGGGAATCTAATTTCTTTAACAGTTTTTATCCTGACAAATAAAAATGGCCAACTTAGCTTTCATAGTTTTTGAATCTCCATCAATTATAACTCTTAGTTATGTTTGGAGAACTTTGTTTTGCTTTGTTCTGTCCTTTTATATTACATGTTCCCCTATTTTTGGCTTTAATTTCTAATTGCAAAGATTTTTACATCAAAGCTTCTTATGTATTGCTATAAATTGACAGAGCTTTAAAAAGAAATATTTTAATATTTTGAAATGGCCACTATTTTAAATAAGCAGTCTTTCAATTTAGAAGGGGAGGCCAAGATATTAGTCAAATATGACATCAAACCTAACTTTTGTGCTTTACACTCTTGAATATGTACCCATCCCATACCTTTACATCCATCAACATCTTCTCCATAAATGACAGTACTTGATAAGTGGTTGGTAATGTTAAAAGTAGAAAGGAAGCTAAGAGACATTTTAGTGTGGTTCATGAAAACTACTGACATTTTCAGGGTGGTCCTGAATGGGGAATCCATTGAACTGGAAAAAAACACACTGGATTGGGTATGTCTACCTGGCAAATACTCAGAAATGTAGTCTGCACTTAAGCTATAATTTTGTTTGTTCTCTTTCTGAACTCCATTTTGGATATTGAATGAAGCAATATGGAAGCAACCAGCAAAATAACTTAATTTAATTACCTTTTTTTTTTTTTAAAAAAAGAGCTAAGATAAAGAAAGACTGTGGAAATGTCAAATGAAGCAAATTAGGACTTTGGAAGCATATCCAGGGATTGTGGTGAGAGGGCCAGCACATTATCCACATGTGATACCACATTTGCTACGCGAGGAAAGTTGTCCAGTTTGTATACTCCATGTGATGGAATGCAAGTAAGAATTGGCTTGAATTCATGTAATTTCTAGTATGAGACTCTATTTGTATTAAGTAGAAGATAAATTGTTGCACATAAATTGGTATAATAAGAAGAAATACATAAACATTCATCACTCATAGATAGATCCTTGGGTCAAAAGTTGTAAATAATCATGAAAAAATCTCATGTAATTATTTTAAGATCAAACATAATAATCCTCTGATACTTTATATAAAAACTCTTTTTCTTCAAATACAGCATCCTAGTTATAGACTCATCTTTATCATATATCACTTTAAAAGAATACCTACTGAGTTAAGATGAGTGATAGGAAAAAATGACAGGAATAAGTCTCCAGGAAAGGGGACCTCAGGTCAGTAAATAGAAAAAATTGTATGTGTGTCTCTTTTCTAGGAAATTCTGCCCCAAATAATTTGAATAAAAAATAAAATCTTTCTAATGTAATTTTAAAGTATAAAGAGCATATTTGAGTAGACTGAAAATCTCCATTGGTAAAGCAGAGAGTTCAGAAAAATAATGCAAAGACATCTAGGCTTGTTTCTATTTTGAAAAAAAAAATTCCCCTATTCATTCAACTCCTTATTTTTCTATTTATATTTAGAATCTACTAAAAGCACTGTGTTATGTGGGGAACACCAAGATTAATCTAATATTATCCTTTAACTGAAACATTTCATAGTCAAGTTTTACTTGGAATGCCATTTGGATATTTCCTTAAGTTCAAGGAATAAGATTACATAGACTATTTTGTGTACAGTCATTATAAAATCAGCTGCTTGTTAAAGAAGCTCTCCTGTGAACGTATTTGGGACATGAATTAAACACCCGCAAGTTACTGCAGTTGGCAAATAGTATAGATTCAGTGTTATCATCCAAACATAAACTGGTCTAGATGGAGACTGCACCACTGGCTAATTGGCCTGTTTGACTTCTAACTTGACCATTAAATCAACAGCAGATTTTATTCTTTGACAGTGAACCCCGAGGCATTTTAAGTGGTTTCTTCCTAAGTTATAAGAAGTGTGGTAAGCTCGAGGACTGAGGTAGAGCAAGGGAAGGGCTTATGAGATCCTACCTAGTGAATTCAGAAGTCACAGAATAACAGCTGAGTTCTCCCACCATTCAAGGAATCTCCGGTACTTATGACACTTTGGATATATACCTTCCTTTCTAGATATATCTGTACCAACTCATCACTGACAGTACCCTTGTTGGACACTAGAACTTAACTTTTCTTCTGATTTTCAGTATTCGTGTCGTTTCTACCAGGATATGGAAAGCAGAATCATTGCGGAGGATGAAAGACAAATTATGAAAGACAGTTTCTGTTAAGGAACTAAAATATATTCAATGAATGTAGTCTCATCTCTAGACCATGAAATTCTTACAGATTAGTCAATCTACTAATTAGGAGGTAGATACAAGTATAATCCAAAATGACCCAAAAGTTTCTTAAGATCTCTACTTTATTATTCCGTTTGAATGATTTGATGTTTCATACTTGGTTTCAGTTGTTTTAGGGTTTCTCTTTTTGTTTTATTTTCATCTCCCTATGGAAACGTACTTCAGAGTTTATGAGAGTGAGAGGGGAAAAAAGAGAGCTTCAGTTGGTCCAAAGAATTGCCTATTTAACCCAGTAGAGTGAAATTAAAAAATTAAGTCCTGCAAAGTACAATGGAATATCAGATTCCAGATGCTAGTTGTATCAATACAGATAGGCATTATCAACTAAGTAAATTTGAGAACAATTAATAGTAAAACTACATAGACTGTATTTTTTAAATCATTTAATTTTTTAGCATATACATATCTTGGGGACTTCTGTGGATTACTTTATAAATCAAATGGTTGTTTGAAGAAGTAATTCTTAGATGGGTGAGCAAAGATATCCTCTAAACCAAGGTAGATCCACAACCACAAAACTTCTTGAGCCACAAAGAGGTGTTTGGACTGCTGAGCAGGGAATGGTTTTCTGAATATTAGCACAGATTAGGATGAGAGCTTTTTCTCAAATAATATCCTTGAAGTAGCATAAAAGACAATGCAAAACTCAAAATATATTAAAAAGTACAAGCTAAAAATATGAGATTCTTTCTTAGTAGATCAGAAAGAATAACAATATCTGTAGCTTGAAAGAAGAAATAGTGTTCTTCTCAGTGTTACCATGTGTCAGTACATTTTAAAGTATTCTACAGTGGCATGAAGACCGTGCATGTTCCCAATGGTGAGACAAACAAGTGAAAAGACTGTGAAGCTTTGCTGCTAGAAGAAGTTGGAGAGGCTATAACATGCTTCTCGAGTGTCAAAAGTGAAAAGGAGAAATGAAATGGTTTAAGCCCGACAGGCAAGGATGTAAATACAATTTTTTCTAAAGCTATCTAACCTTTATTTCAAAACTTGAATTTTTCATTCATCTATAATTGTTAATTATTTAAATAGTATATGTAGTTCATAAGGTACTAGAAGAGGTGATCATGAAAGCATGTATATAAACTGGACAGAACTATGATAGGCTGTAAGATGTAGATTTAGCTAGGTTATCAGACATTAAATGATTTTAATATTATTAAGCAAATCAAACTAGAAATTTAACCACAAAATATAACAAAATAAGATGCAGGATATGAAATGTAGGATGGATTTTGCATAGTACAAAATAAGTTTGCCATTTAAAATTGTTATTTATTAGGTTTAGCTGAAAGTAGGTATATTAAGAGTCCCACTTGTGAAAACCTGCTTTAAAGTATTACAAGTAAATTTTTTTCTCATTGTCTTATTCCTTTACCATTTCTAAATGTAAAGAGAACTTTTTTAAAAAATGTGTTTTGAAAACACCACCTTTAAGTGTTTAACAGGCAAATATGTTACATCTGACTTTAAGTAAGAGGTCTTCAAAGAGAAGTAAAGAAGATGTAAATGTTCTATTACTTTATGCAGAGACAAAGAATGAGTGGTGCCATTTAGTAAACAAATTACAGTAAATTTGTGGCATGTCCTATTATCTTCCATGATACACTCCCATCTCCCCAAACCAGGAATTAGTTAATAATATTCTGATAAATAAATGCTAATATCAAGCATTTCCAACTGCTGTATGTCCATTATTTTGAACTCGAGTTACTAAGCTGATGATTTTTCATACGGCAAATGAGAAATCCAGGTCTATAAGCTGCTAGTTGTTGTAAAGCCAGATAAACCAACTTCTGTAGATGCTGTAGGCAGAGAATCCTGCTGTGCCTCTCTTTGTATTTATGGATGTTGAAGGACCGCCTTGTACCCATGTAGACACATAAAGGCAGATTCATGACTCCTGATTGCCCTTTGCTTGGAAGAAAAAAACATTATACAGATGTAGATTAGGTGTGATTTTAAAGTAACAATTTCAGCAGGAGCTTGATATTACTGATTATATAATAGGGTCAGCCTTTATTCCTCTGGGGAGAATTAATAAAAATTTTCTAACCCTAGAGATACCATTGCAAGAGTGATTCTCTCCATACCTGCAAACATGAAATTGTTGAGGGCATTGTGTTGGGTTAGGAACCCTTGTGTTTGTATGGACAAATGGCTTTTAACACAAAGGGTTGCTTTTTTTAAAATTAAAAATCTCTATAAAATAGAACTTTCAAACTTTCTGTTCAAGTCCCACTGATTTTGTAGAGGTGCAAAATTATAGGATCTCACTTTTGCAACCCCCGCCTCACCTCCTCCCAACCTGGTGGTATTTTGGGCAGAAGAAAACGTTTCTGTAGTCACAAGCTGGGAAGACAAATCTGAGCCCCCATTTCATGTAGGTATTCACATAATTCCCCTGGAAAACACTCCTTGACAGTCCATTTTGCAAGTAAGTGATTACCTTGCTAGAAAACACAAAAAATCATTTCTCTCTGGACCTCACTGGAAAATAGCACCCTTATTTCTTTTCCCATGGCTCAACTATCTCCATTCTTTTCACTTTTCTACCATCCTAGTTCACAGCAGCCCTCTAGATGCTGTACTTCTCTTAAGCCATAGTGGATCTCCAAGTTCCCACACTCTGCTTTGTGAAATACTGATTTAGCCTCTGCCCTCAAATGCCTGACTTTTTCCATAAAAGAGTCTAGCAATCTGGACATTGTTTAAATTATTTCGCAAACAAATGACTGCACAGAGTATACTTTATGATAGTAAAATGATGTTTTTCCATGAAGATTGAATTTCTTACTAGGCCCTTCTCTGTAGGAATTTATGATGAGTCAGCCCTGTGATGAATTTTGAAACTCACACATGCACACTTACCCTTTGGTAGGTCTTAGATTTAATCTTTCCAGAAAGACCTTACATATAACAGAGTTTTGCCAGCAAATTAACATATTTACTTTGTTTATCTTCTTTTATCCCAATTACAAATATTTTACAGCTGCTGTAATTTTTTTTTTCATAAGTGAAGAATCTTACCATAAAGGGAAAGGCTATTTAGCTTTGAGAACCACCTGTAATATTCTACTGGAATTGCTCATCTAACAAATGCATAATGAGTGCAGTTTCACTATAACTAAAATCCATGCTGTCTAATAAGTTGTCATTCTTTCTCTGCTTCTCTTTAAAGAGGTTTTTCTTTCAATGATCTACTGAGTTTTGCATATCAAGAGGAGTGGTTATATTTGTACACATACACAAATATAAGAATACAAAGTTTCATACTTATAGGCAATAGTCTAATTTGTCCAAACCACTTTGCCTTTACTGCTATTTTTACCCCTAATGTGTAAATGTTCCCCCCCCCTCCGCCCCCAGGCCTGTAGCTCTTTTGCAAAAAGCAGATCATACCTCCTATATTACATAAGCTGATTTTTGAGTATCATTTCCAGATTGTTCAGTTAATGTGGGGGCGGGGGGTATACCTTTTCCCTAATGTGAGAGTCACTTTCCTGTATATTTCTGGATCTCTCAGGGGCTGGGAGGGGGTAATAAGGGAACTACACCATAGCACTCCAAGAACCCTTTTGGGATTACTCCAGTAATCAACTAAAAGAAGTTATTTTCTAAATGTAGATACGTAAGCTGTTCTTTTAAAGTAAGGTACTTTGAAATATGTAGCATAAATTGGTACTGCTGTTAAATGGGTCGATTATTAAACTGAGCAGCTGTGCAAGGGCAGCTAACTTTGAAAGCACACCTCTCTGACTGGTGTGTCTGCATCTCATGCTGTGAGCACCAGGGACTCACACCACTGCATGTTGAAACTGCATTCTCTCATGGTATGACTAGTTGTTCATCTCTTTCTTGAGCACCATTAAAACAAGATCAAACGAAAGTGAGATTAGTCTGCAAGACAATTCTTAGCACAAAAATGTAAGTCACATGAAATCTCTCACAAATACTCATCTCATACACCCATCAAAGTATTTGGCTAAGATCAATTCAGGTAATAAAGGGAGACACTTTGCAAAAAAGGCAGAGACTTAAGGTATAATATACATTTGTACTCATTTCCTCATGTTCTTAACTCCTAAACAGAAAACAAGCCCTCTCTCTTGTGAAGTATCTTCAAAAGACAGGGGTGCAAAAAATACATAGCTGGTAAGCCATCAATGTTTCATTTATATCCCAGTGTTCAAAGTTAGCTGCCTTTTTGAAATAAACAAACAAAAATACTACTGTATGTTTGAAAATGTGAATAGTATTTTTATAGCTTGTTAAAGACATGGCTAGTTGCATTTGTAAATAAGGAAACTGTTGCTTTGATTTTCTTTTGTGGACATCTTTATTTGGAACATAATTGTCTTTAGGGTTGATTTGTATATAAGTAATTGGCTTGTGATTGTTTCTTTTTGGTTGGAAGTTACCATTTTGACATTACTTGTGATTCTGTGTTCAGCACTATTGTGATGTGTTCAACCTCTGCACTCGCTTACACAATAGGATATGCCAATTGTGTGTGGTGTAATGTTATTTTGATTTTTTTCTATTTTATCTATGAAGGATTATGCACTTAACACATACTAACTTTTTTAATGTTAGGTATATTTTTAGTATAATTTCCCTTATTCTTTCTTCTCCAACCCTTCACACCACTCTCCTCCTTCCCCCAATTTCTGTTGCTATTTGAGAATGAGGGACAAACAGTATTTCAAATTTCTGTAATTAGACTTTTCAGTTAGTTCTCAAGGATCCTCTCTCGGCTCTTGGGAAAGAATTGTACCTGTACAAGGCGATGATAGAATGTGACCTGCTTTGCCTCATTCCATCTGATCATCCCAGCTGAACAATTTGAAAACTGTTCTGCCTTTTTGTTACATGAATCTGTCAGAAATATATTTTTAATTTAATATAAATGAAATTCAATAAAATATGAAACAAAAGTTCTCTTCCGTGTCAAAAATTTGTTTTGGGATAAACCATTTGTGGATGAAGAAGATTGGCTCGAGATTTAATAATCGGAAGATATGCAAATAAGCTTATTTTTGTCTGCATTTATGAATCTCATTAGCCTCAGAACCTGTTGGCGTGTGGAATTTGATATATTCCATATGTTTTTACCATCTAGCACATATGCCTGTTTATGTGTACAGAGTTACTCATCTGTGTAGACTATGCTTAATTAACTGTAACTAGTTTATTTCTTTGGGAATTTAAAAAAATTCTTAAAATATCTGCTAGGTAGTATCCAAATAATATTAACATTTTTATGATATTTTTCTTTCTGTCCTCATTATAATTTACAAAATTGGTTCTGGCAAATCTTTTGACAAAAAGAATGTCAAATGTTAGTATCATGCTTGAAGTGAGGAATGGGCTATGGGACCATAAATTGTAACCAAGCCTGGTGACTTAAGACAAGCTGGCAGAAAAGCATGAGAGTGATTTTGGAGACATTAGTGATATGAATAAGATACTCAATCCCCTCAATACTTTCTTATACCATCTTTTCATTTTCAGTTTTATTTATTACTTCTTTATGCTTCCAAAGTGCAAGAACTTTAAGATCCCAATGGCTTCTCATTTGGATTCTAAAACTCTTTCAAACTACTTTTGTTATGTAGGATGTCAACTGGGTCAATGAACATAAACTCTATTTTCAATGTGATATGTTAGAATAAGTTTCCTTAAAATTGTTCAGTTATAAGATTAATGATCCTGGTGATTGCCGCCCCCCCCCCCCACTTTGTAGAACATGCACGCATTCTCTCCCTTGGATGTTTTGACCCATTTACTTGAGATCATTGTTATTTAATAGTATTCAGAGTGAGATATGTCAAAGCACCATGTGTTTTAAGACACTGATAGGCTGAGGAAGAGGAATAATATGTGCTTCTACTAATTTAAGGTGTAATTGACAGTGCCAGTGGCACTATGTTAATTTAGAGCAGTTATAATACTTACTAATTATATAATACTTCACCATACCTGCACTTATTTTGCATATATTGGGTCATTTGGTTCATTATATCTTTTTGAGATAAGTATTATTAGAATAGGGCTGTTTAGCCACATGAGGAAAGCAGGACTAAAAAAGACAAATGTAGTCATGTGACCTTTACAAAATTGGGGTACTCATCATCAAAGCTGCGTGTTAAGTATCTTTTTTTCCTCTACTTAGTTAACCACTTCTCCTCCTCTTAGTTATGTGTGATAGGAGCACAGTTTATGCTGACACAGTGACTACACGCATGACCACCAATGGTCTTCGTTAGCCCCTTGACAACAGCTTTCGGACATAACTGAAAACTTCACCCTACCTCTTCTCATTACTCACACCACCCAAGCAAGCTCAATTCATATATAACATAGAGCCAGGTTTCTTTCCGTCAAGAGAGAGAAAAGCACATAGTCAACAAGGGAAAGGATTTTCAAAATGACCATGCGGAAAAGCTAATGATAGGGTCCCTTTCTTGATATCTTATAAATCTTTTTGGTAAGGGTGCTACTTGACCCCTATACACACCAGAGAATGTGGTATATAACTGTATCATCACTCATCACTGTTACAATCATTAATGTTAATAGAAATAAAGCATCAGATTTATAACTAGGTTTGTATAATTTCCAGATTTTGTCACATGATACTGGACAATGGAAGCCTCTTGAAAACAGCATAGAATCTCAACATGAATTATTAATGTCAAAATTCCAGTAAAGTAATGATGATATCAGGAAAAAATATGGAAAAGCAGTGAGGTATATAGGGATTAGGATAGTAGCAAAAAATGAATGTCAAAATTCACTTTATTCATGTCTCCTTCAAACTCCAAGATTCCTGAGTTCACAATTGTTTATGAGCCCTATGGGAAGAGATCTAGACATAGCAAAGTGATCTCTATATAGTTATACATAGCTGTAGCTATATAGAGATAATAATGTGTAATAATGGTAGCGAGAGATGTACATATACATTTGTATGCAAGTATACCCATACATTTATAGAAAATATAGGTCAAAAAATATTGCATAAAATATCGAAAGGTATTTTCATATACTGCAGAATTTATATAGAGTTCCTATTTTCAAGCAATTTACTACAAGTCCCAAGATGTATATCATACTACAAGTTACACTCATAAAACTAAACTGAGCAGGTGGATGGCTAGCTAATTGTATTTCTCTCCACAGTGTTATCAAGCTGCATGATAAGCCATGGGGAGCAAAGCTACTAGGCAACCGTCTCAAGATTAGAAACAAAAGACTGTCACCCAGATAGCAATTTTAAAGCTATAAACAGAACAATTCACCACAAGATAGCAATCAGGAGACTGTAAACCAAATGGTACACACGACACATGTAAATATTAAAATACCTGCTCTTGTGAGTTACCCATAGGTTTTTATTAAAAAAAAAATACCCATCTTGCAAGCCTGTTTCTACTTATTTATATTTCCAAGATAAGTAGAGTATTCTACAAAATTATATAATCCAAATTTTCTGCCTCTTTTAGAAACAATAATTCTAAGGTAACAATAAGTCTAAGCTTTAATGACATAGTTCAACCACCCACTGATTCCTCCTGTAAGACACACACATTCACATGTGTGTGCACACATAAACACACACCCACACATCAGTAAATTTCCTGAAGACTAACCTGAATATCTCATTCCATTGTCTCACATATTTTCTTATGTCATCTTCCATGTATTACAGGGATTTATTGAGCCTTTATACAGTGTAAGATTATAATATATTTATGGATTTCCAGCCATTACAGCAGTAATAACAATAAAATAATGAAAGACATTGAAGTTTCCCTGTATGCCTGGCCCCTGTGAAATACTTTTGATTCACCTATTATAAGGTAGGTGCTATTATTTTCTTCTTTTCATAACTAGAAAAGTAAAATTTTAGAAAGTTAAAAGGTTGCACAGGGCCATAACAAAAAATGGCCTACCAAGGACATAAATCCAGTTCACAACATAATGCATGTCTCATGCTATATTGTATTGATCTGCCATTAATAGTGATGTAGCAAGAGTGGATTTTGCTCACACATTTAAATTCAGATAGGCAGTAAATGTAATTTTGTTTTTCTGTAACAACACTTAGCATATTTGCAAATCTCTAATTTATCCATAAGTAGAAAAAATAAACTGAACAACTAATAATTTTCCAGAATTAATTCAAACTATATTTATTCAATTTGCGGGTTTTCCACAACTCTTTTTTTCTCAGTGGTGAAATCTAAATTCTAGAGTTTTTATTAGTAAGAAATTTCAGAATTCTATAGCTATGATAAATAACTCAGAAATATTGACTTATATAAAACCTTATTTCTGCTGTGGGCATGACTGTTTTCTTCCAAATGATGCTTTGGGGACCAGAATAGCTTCATCTTTTAGCTCCTCTAGCTTAAGATGTTGCCTCATGATCACTGGCTGTGACAGAGAAAAGGATGTTGCAGAGTGAGAAAGGGGCTTTTCAGTGCCACAGCTCAGAGGTGACTTATGACCTCTACTCACAGTCTGTTAGTTAAAACTACTCATGCAGTCTGTGTCCAGTTTCCAGGGATCTGTGGGAGTACATAGACATTGAGCAAAAGAAATTATAGGTGGAGGAATAATGCAAATGTGCATTAGCCAATGTGTTAAGCAAATCACTACAGTTACCTCATTTAATAAATTACAAGATAAGAACTTTATTTTAATACTTGGTAGGTTCTGATGATGGTAAGAAATAGCAAATGACTTCCAGATTGGTGAGATGCAGAATTCTTTGTTATTTACTGCTCTGTGGGTGAGAAGGCTGACCCACAAGGTCCCACAAAGTGTTGCACTTGGCCCAAATGGTAACAGTAAGCTGGACGTGTAGGAGGCAGCATACATATTGCAAGTTGGGTGAAGTTAGCTAGATTTGTAGAATTCCTCTAGATTGAGTATTTTGAATCATTCTGCTGGTGTGAAAGAAGAGGCCATCCTAGATGCTTGACATCTGGGGCCTCTGGCAGTTGGTTGTGAGTACGGTAACCCAAGAGTGCTAGAGACTCCTTAAAGAAGGGTTGAAATGTAGGTTTAACAAACTTCTGTGAAGGGGCATTGAGAGTTTTTAGCCATGATCTCAAAACTGGGTCAAGATGGCACTTGTGAAATATTACAGTACAGCTGTCATGAGTCTTCCTTTTTGCAGTTAAAGTAACTGAAATCTAGAAGCACTAAATTACATAACCCAAGTCTCATAGTTAAGAGAGCATCTGTCTGGGAGTCCAACCTCTGTCTATAGTCCCTCTCTAGAGGGGCCTGTTCACATATACACTTTTTGTAGTAGGGCTCTGTTAGGCTTTCTTTTCACTCTTCAGTTTCATCTTTTCTCTCCTGTCTGGTACACTATGTATTATGTGTGACTAGTAGCTTTCAAGTGTTAAATTTCTGTGCATTCATCTTGCCAAGACTTTTTAACCCACACTTATTTCACTTGCTTCATTCTGTCTCCTAGACTCTCACTGCTTGGTTCCCACTAGCCTTGGAGTTTTAAGGGTGAGGAAGATGATTGGGAAGGAAAGAGGGAGACTATACTTTCATTATTGTAAAGACAATTTTTTAACTCTATATTAATAAAAAATAGTGTGCTTGACTGACATTATAATTCTGGTAAAATAGCATTAGTATCCAATGGGTTAAATATAATGTACTATTTGGTTGGATAATTTTAAAAGATTTTACTGTTGACAATAGAAATATAATTGCTTAAAAGTCTATAAAAAGTGATTGCCCTCATTTCTGTTTTATTTTATATTTCCCCTAATTCACAATGGCTGTGTTCACGATCCTGATGGTCCTTAATGCTCCAATACTTAGATTGGTCAACTATTGTGTGGCAGATATAAATTTCTGTTCTATCATCTAATTGTATAAGCTAATTCAAGGATTATACAGGTATGTAACTATATAATGAAAAACGTTGATATTTTCCTTTTAGAATAAAAGGCACATTGCAGAAAAGATCTTGACAATGATCTGAACTGTTCTGGCATTTTTGCTAAATTTAGTAATAGTCTTGCTGTTGTCAAAGAACAGATTACAAAGTACTAATCAGATGCGCTGCCATTTCCTGCCTAGTTAGATACTCAGCTTGATTTTCAGGGTGAAGGAACAGAAAAATATATGTACCCTTAAATCAACACAGACTATTTTGTATATATGCTGCCATATGTATGTTTTATTAATTACCTTTCTTCCCTTAAAATATAGCATATATCAAAATCATTGTTTTGGCCCATAAATATTCTTTTAAAAGTTTGCAATAGTTGCGTATTCTCTTTTCTGTAAGTACCATATTTTTCAACAAATACATTTTTTATGACATTTCCATTGCTCTGGCCTCCCTTGTATATCATACAATGCTTTCTTTTTTTAAAAAAAAAAATTTTTATGTATATGAAACCTGGGGTGTAGGCCAGAGATGTGGGGGGTGAGAGGGTTCACCAGAGACAGAGCAGGGAGCAGAACAAAAGGATTCACTGAAATGCACTGCTGAGGGGAGCAGCGGGCAAGTCAGGAAAGGTCTGCTTTGCCATGTTGGAAGCTCCCTAGCTGGGGATCTAACTCGTGCTGCAGTGACTGAGACTTAACCCCTTGCGCCACCAGGGAGGCCCATGTAATACTTTCTTAAGATCCATCCTAGAATTAGAATTTTGAAAGTCAATTCATGTGTAAATTTTTAAGGGACTATGAAAGATGTTTTCATTTTTCATGATTTACATAACCGGCATTGGAGGATCTTGGTGAGCAGAATCATTTAAAACAAAAGACAGACCTGCAGGGGACCGATTTGGCCACTTCAGTTCTGAAAACTCTACATGCAAATATCCGTAAAGATGTTAGCTCACACTTATCATAGTGAAAATGTGTTGACGTAGATGGAAGTGGAGGATTTCTTTATTGCAGAGAACTTCCTCATCTTCACCGGCCATGTTTTGCCCTTATCATAATGATCTTGACTTTGTTTCTAGTACTAGAGAAATGAGCAAGTGATGGATTATTAGGTAAGAGAAAACCGATCTGTGATTTGAGACCAAGAGGCTGTTCCATATAAAGTTGTCTTTAACATGGGAGCTTGTGAAACAGTGACAGGTTTTGAAGCCATAAAATGTCTTTCATTTGCATTACTTCATCCTCAACTACATACTGCAGCTCCAGAATTGTATTAGTTGTGTGTTAGGACCTTGTGAACTGCCTTGGGGAATTTGAAACACATTCTTTTGGCATTTCCTTGATATGTCTTAAATAAACCAGCTGACATTTGTCCCTCCGGCTGGGATCCATTCTTTTATTTTTAAATCCCCCCCCCTCCAAAAATGCTAATGCTGCTTCTGCAAATTCAAAGAAGATAAAAAAAATAATATTTCATTTTCTATCTTAAAAGGCATGAGGATTTAATAGCTGCACTTTGAAGACCAGATCCTTACATTTACTTACACATATTTTAAATGAAACCATACAGATAATGTAAATATCCTCAGTTTCCTTCTAATAGTCTTAGTTGCTTAATGGTCTTTGAGAAATTATACTCAAACCACAACAGAAAATCAAGTCCATATGAGAAGTTATAATGTGTAATCAAACACCAGTGTGACTCTGTTATCGACTTGAAAGGTGTTGGAATTGAACTTGCCAGCCTTTCAAGTTAGCACTATGGCTACTTCCACCCGACAACTTTTCCAACAGTGGCCACTGCTACTATTTTTCAGTTATATCTTTCACATTGATAATCATGCTTTGAATGTAATAAAAGGTGCATCACTAGAAATACTTAAGCTAGGAAATTTCCAAATGATCTAATCAATATGGATATTTCCACTAATGGCTTCTATCAAAAGGGCTTTGGAACAAAACCTAAGGGAAAATAAGACCAAGGATAATAAGGGAGCTACTGAAACTCTATAGGGGCCCTTTTCCAATGTGACAGAGGAAAATCTTTTTTTTTCTTTTTTACAATAGCTTTAAAGAAGCCTTTAAAGATGTCTCTCTAGTTATTCAGTAGGCATTATTTATTTTTAGTATAGAAATGAGGAATGATAATTTTATGACAGAGAGCAAATGCTTGAAAAAGTCTGTGATCCAAGGACAGATGTACTAAAGAAACACCTCTAATAGCTGGTCATCAAAATATGGTGTGAACAAGATAGAAATACCTTCAATTACTCCTAAACTATACCCCATAAATCTCTGGTCAAATAGAAGAAAAGGGGAGACTACATCCTTTAACTGCAAAGGTGTTTTGCTTATGAAGGTGCTAGTTGCTTTGAGTTTTATCTAAGTGTATTAGATCAAGTGAATTTCCATTTGCTTTTCTCCTGGGGCATTTGCAGCATAGATAAAAATCTTTCCGGGCAAACTCCCCTTCATTTCAGTACTATGAGTTTTGGCAAGTCAAATGCCTTAAATCTAAATGCTTGAACACCTCAAATCAAACTCTCTCTATAAATGTGCAATCTGGACGCAGGTGAGCATTTTATATTTAGTGAGAAAAAGTAAAGGTCATTTAGCTCTTCAAGGCATATTTTTAAATATTCCAATTTCCCCTGGTGCCAACTATTTGTTTCTTGAACGACCTCAATATTTTACACTCACTAGCCTGGAAAGGTCATTTCTTAGAAATTTAATTCTGTTAACTGGAAATGTTCATGTTTCTCATTGTCTGTTTGAGATATAGGATTTGTTAACTTGCATGTAACGTGCCAAAAATAGATGTGTGTACTAACTTACACAAAGTTCATAGTTAGAGTTGTGTCGTGGATGAAATGTGTCAGCTTTTCTATGTCGATATGGTTCTCTCTATCAATGGCTTTTTAAATTTGGGGTTTTTGTTTTTGTTTTTGTTTTAGTCGTTGAACATTAAAATGTTAATTTGATACACAAGAAACAAAATTTAGTAATTCCATCTTTTACTACTTTTTGATGCACACACACGCACAAATCATCAGCATAAGATTTAACTTTTAAATATAGCCTTCACTTGATATCTTTTAAAGTATGTCTCTAAAAATAGGATGAGAGTCACCATCAATAGCTATTAAAAATTTGAATTTACAGGACAATTAATAGAACTGTTCTCTTGGATTGCCCAGGAAGGGAAGTTCAGGAGGAAGGGATGACATGTTCGTACAAGGTGAATCAAAGGTGGTATCTTCCTTCCTGCTTCATCAGAGGGAGGTTTTCAGAGAGGTAATTACTATTCTCTTGCAGCCCCACTTTAATACGTTGAATAAGTTTCTTGGTTCCACTGCTGCCTTTTTGTTGTTGTTCTTCATTCTTTCTCTTAGTTTGCGCTGTTTTCTCTGAAGATTTATATTTTCCTGCTACATGGTTGGCCCATTACTCCTCAAGCTCTCTCCTTTTAGCTGACTTGACCTAGCTCTTGGGCCCCTTTGCAGTGGTTGTCAAGAGCATGGTATGACCAGGACCTTCAAGAACCTGGACTGCATGGGATATCACCATTGTCCTCATTGTTTGGGGTGCATTGTTCTTTTTTAGTGTACCACTTTCTGTTTCCATTCCCAGAAACAAAATTTATTTGGAATTTGGTGGTCATTAACATTTGATCTCTTCAGTGTTTAAAAAGTGGGATTCCCTGCGATCCACTAGAGTCTGCAACTTTGGAGTATGATTCAACTCAAGGTGATCTTTATACTATTGAAGTATTTTTCCTTTTCCATATAATAATACTTTGAGTGGACAATCCTTTTTATAGGAAAATTCTTATATATGATTTTTCGAATTCATTTCTAATCTACTTTGTATGCATGAAAGCCTACAGAAATGGATTTCCTAGTAAAATCTATCAATCCTAATCACTCCTATACCCTTCATTTCCATTCTTGGTTGTCACCCTCTGTAATTCTGAACTTAAAAACTGGTCTGTAGTTATACTGCTTACAAAGTCGTTTCCCTGATTTTGATGTAGAAAGGCAATAATAAGTCCTGATTCTAGTCCCTGTTTAGTGTCTGTATGATACAGTAGCAAATCGTTTAACCTTTGGAACTTCAGTTTCCTCATGAAAGGCAGCAAATTATGCCACCCCAAACTATGACAGTAAGAGTTCAGGACATGCTTGTCCAGAGATATCATCGTGGGATGCTGATTATTTGAAGTATACACCCTTGGATTAACAACAACAAACACAGGGGGAGATACTTTCTCTGACTGCCCTTTATGAGAATGTATTTAGGTTCTAGACCATCTACTTGCTCCTCATCAAACATGCATACTCAGGGACTCTCTATCAAGATGCTCCCCACCCTTCACTTACCTCATCATTTCTTGATCATCCAAATAGCAAACTCAATTCCTTTAGGCAGAACTATTTATTAACACATAATGTCATTTAAATGGCAAGTTTTTTGCTTTCATTTTGATTTTTTGGGAGCTTCTTTTAAATTTCTCTGGGATTTTAAATGCCTTGGAGATTCTCAGTCCACCCTAGGGTTATTCACTCTACCCCATTATGTTTAGAGAGAAGGTTCTCAGATTTCAGCAGCAGCAGAATCATCCAGATGGTAACCAGAACACAGAGGCTGGCTCTTACACACAGAGAACCAAGTGTGTTGGTCAAAGGGAGCCAACGAACCTGGGTCTCTGCAAGTGCTGGTGGTTAGACAATGGCACTTTCTGAAGAGCTGCTGTGCAGTGAAATAGACGTCAGAGTCAGGGAAGTGTGGACTCGCCACCCCAGTTTCTTATGTTATGCCAAGATATTCTTAGAACAGTGGCTTTTCCTTTCCATTCTTACTTCTTCATGAATAGAATAAAGGTTTTGATATCTTTTAGAATTTGCAAAAAGTAATAATAATGTACAAAAAGATTCTACTTGCTTTTTTACTACTTTCTTTCCCTTACTCATCATCCAACTTCAATGTCATTTCCCTGGGTTGCTTTTCTGAGCATTTCTAGATGAGACCAGTTCTCTTATACTGGACTCCATGATCCCCAGTAGTGCCAAACTGCACCCTCTGTTGTTACTGCTGCTTTAATTGTCTATCTCCTTCTTTCTTAAACTGTAAGATCCCTGAGTGCAGGAGTCATAAAAGTGTAGTCACCTAAATTTAGACCATTTTGTCTATAATCTTTATTTAGTGCCCAGTACAACTAAGGAGCACAATAAAGAGTGAGTGAATAAAATTGGAGAGAGAGAGAGAGAGAAAGAGAGAGAGAGAGAGAGAGAGAGAGAGAGAGAGAGAGAGAGAGAGAGAGAGAGAGAGAGAGAGAGAGAGAGAGAGAGAGAGAAGATAGGGGGCAAGAAGAAAGAAGAAAGAAGGAAGGGACAGAGAGTGGAAACCTTATGAATGAAACTATGGCTCGGCCAAAAATGGTGATACTTCTTCCATCTGGTTTTCTTGGGACAATAATCTTTGGAGCCCTGAGCTTCCATGTGAGAAATCTGAAGCCACTACGGTGTGAGAAAACCTAGGCCACATGCAAGGGCCACATGAATCTTCTAGCAGATTGTCCCAACTGGGGCCCTGCCAGCAGTCAGATCAACTGTCAGTCGTGAAAGTCTGACACATATGACTGACATGAAGATATTACCTGATGAGATCTGCTTTCAGCTGGCCAATCACCCCCATCTTTGAGTCCTTGCAGCTGAGAATTTACACGTTCAAGGAGACACAAGCTATTCCTGCTGCATGCATCCAAATTCCTAACTCAGAGAATCCAGCAGCATAATATTTTTTGAGATTTTGGGATTATTTATCACACATTCATAGGTAACCATTATAGTTAGTTAAGTTTATTAAATGGTCAATATGCTATTATGAGACAATTATTATTATACTCAGATTGACAGTGGAAATAGTAAGTGATGAGGTACTAAAACACATCTTTAATGAAAACCATCAAGGCAATGGTAAAGTTGGAATTTTAAACCAGATCTTTTTTATTTTGAGGCTCATAACCCTTTTTTTTATTATCTGGGGGAAAACATCCTATGTCTTCAAAAATTCATTTTTAAAAGTGAAATCTTTTCAAAGGCTTTACTCATTATGTTAGTCTCTGCCTGATTTTTCTCAGGTCCTCAGAAGATGGTAATTTTCACAATCAACTAGAACCATCAATGACAAATTTCTTTCTAAATTCAAGGATGCTAAAATCATCAAGTCTAAGATCTATCAGTAAAGGCTGCCACAAGATTTGCTGGTTCTTCACGCCAGTGTCTGACTTAAGGAGGTAGAACACATTATTTACTCAGGGTGAGCTGAAATTACTGCATTCTGAAGCCATGTAGATTTTTCTAAAAAAAAAAAAAAAAAAAGAAACAAAAACAAAAAACAACCTTTCAGGATTCATACTGGAGAAATTCGCATTTTGTACAGTGCATATTCACGGGGTGTGTGTGAGAGACAGAGACACAGAGAATAATAGTGCCATGTAGCCCAACCTGAAATATATGGTATTTTGGGCCTGATAGAGGTTTTAAGAAAAGCATGAGACCATAAAGTACTCTATTTGTTTAACTTTTCTACTCCGTATTATCTGTTGCCTATAGCTTGAAGTCTAAATTCAATGTGGACCAAACCTAAATCATCGACCTTAGTTCCTTCTCCTTCACATCCTATTCACACTTGGAACAAGTACTCCTCATCCTGGAGTTATTTACTTTTATTTCTATCTCTTTATACTCTGATAAACTTAAGACCAAGGACTATCTTGTTCATCTTTAAATTCTCAGCACCTTACTTCTATGCCTAATAAAGACATTACCAAAAATTGGTTGTTGAATTAACAAGTCAGTGAAGAGTAAATGTCATTTGTGATAAATAGGAAAAGAAATAACTTTCCCTTCTTGTCTCCCCCTTAGGAGATGAATGTCACTTTGGATAGAAAACATGAAGCGTTTATAAAGTACTTGCGTTGGAGGACAGTATCATAATTTGGATGACTGTGTGTACTAGATGAAGCAAGGTCTTGATTTGAACTTCTTTCTGAAGTGATCTTCCTCTACTTGGAGGAAAGGGAGTACCTAATAGAATTGCTTTCCTCTTGAGGAAAAGTTCTCCTCCTCTAAGATTCACACTCTAAACAAAATATCCTCTACTCATCATTGTAACTCCTGGGGTCACTATGCTCCTCTTTCTGGCTCACATTTTATCCTCTCTGGTTCTATGTCTGCTTTCATATTGAATTTTGTGCTTGTTTAGTGTACCTTATAATAGTACAGCCTTAATATTTTCTCTTTTTGAAAAATTTTTAAATTTATTTTTCTGTAGAAGAACTGGAATGTAGGTCAGAGCTGGTTGGGGTGACAGGACTCACCAGAGACAGAGTGGGTAGCAGAACAGATCTACTGAAATACACAGCTGAGCTGAGAACAGATCTACTGAAATACACAGTGGGCAAGACAGGAGAGGTCTGCTGCACCATGTGTGGGTTGGTTCCCTGGCCAGGGATCAAATTCAGGGCATAGTAGCGATAACCTTAGACTTAACCCCTAGACCACCAGAGAGCACCCTAGCCTTAATATTTTCAATGTCAACCTCATATCTCCCTTCCATAAAACTACATTCCCAAATTTTAGAACACCTCCAACTGCCTCCACATCTGAAAATGTATGCTTCACGATTTCTTGTCCAGTCCCAACACTCTATTGGGACTATTTCCGTTTTACCCAATAAATTTGATCCTTGCTATCAATCAGCATCACAAGACCTTAATATTCCTTTCTTCTCTGTCTTTTCCAGAGTTTATCATCTTAACTTCTGTTGACAATAGTCCCAAAATATTACTCCTATTCATCATTTTTACATTTCTAGAACTTTTTGATCTTATTATTAACCATTATCTACTTATTAAATTATCTACATTTTAACCTAATATTTATTTTTTATTTTTTATTTTATTTTTATTTCTTTTTTATTTTGGTTTGTCACTATATGTATATATATATATATATATATATATTTGTATAAATATATATACACACACACAATCCCCTTTACAATGCTCATTTTCTAAAAATACTTATTCTCAAGTAATTTTTCCTCTGTATTCTTTTTCTTCTCTCTCCCTCTACCTTCTTGGTGTTGATAATTTTGTACTTATGGCACTGGTTAGCATTTTTATACTAACAGTTGCTGATTTGTATCAAATCACCTAGTCATCCTCCCAATTTTCATTTATATTAATTCTACATCTAATTGGCTATGTCTATTTAATTGAACATTCTGAAAATTTAACTCATCATCATCTCCAGCCTTCTCTCTTTAGCTCAGTTCTTCTTTCTTTCCTTATATGTGATTAAATGGCGTGATCTTGTATCCAGTTGGGATTCCCAAAGAGTAGTACTGAAAGTAAACCTCTAGATGCTACTAGAAAATAAAGTCAATAAAATGGGTGTATTAAAGTATGAGGTATCTTTTGGGGAGTCTTGTAGGGTTCAGTCCTGCAGAAAACCTTCACAAAAAAAGAATGTGGAATACCTGCTTAGAATTGTCTGATTGAGAAGTTAGAAAGCTAGACATTTATCTCCAGCTTTTATTACTGCTTGGTGGATGGTCATTTATTTACAAGGTGTTAACCCTCCAGCTCCTTTGTATTGTCTCTCCCACAGACCTAGAATACTCATACAAGTGAATTACATCCAGGGGATCTGAGTAAAGCTCTGACCAGGACTGCTATTAATGCTGAGCTAAATTGAATGGTTCCAGGAATCCCAAACCGTTAAAGAGGAAAAACCATGTTGCCCATTCTAAGGTGTGGGCCACCCATATACACAAAGGAAAGTAGTCAGATTCTAATGTGTTCAAAGATTCATAGCAGAGAGAAGAGGAGCGTGATAGAGTTGTGTTCAAACAACACAACTCCAAAATCACCCATCCTGGGCAAATGACCAGTCAAACAGGCCAGGCCCAGAGCCAGCCAGCTGAGACTCAGAAGCAAGCCTGCTAAGAGAACAAGTTCATGGCACATACTGGCAGGAACCACAAGCAAGAGATTAGTCAGGTCACAGAGAGCAGGGGCAGAAAAGAGTCAAAATGTACCGGACAAACTGAATCTACCAGCTGGCCAAAATAATGGCTGCTATTGTCTCTGAAAGCCGGCCTGCCAAAGCATTAAAACCACAAAGAGCAGAGACCAGGAGCAGCCCAAGTGTCTCATTTCCCACACAACAGCTGCCTTGCTTCTTGCTCCTTCCTCTCTCCCCATAGTGCTGATCAGGAAGTACCCTTCATGGCATGCTGGGAATTGCGATCCTCAGCTTGAGATCTCCTCAGCATGGAGATAGAGTGAAGTCCCTTTGACATCTCATTCAGTGACTCAGTTTGCCGCTCACTGTTCCTCTAACACTGTAACACCATGCACATCATCAATTCCCAATGACTGTCTTAATATTTTTTAAGTCTGTCTACAATCCTTCTCTATTGTTAGTAGTTTAACTCAGACCCACATTAAATTCTGCTTGCATAAGTATATAGCCATCTACAGCTAGTATGAATCATAGCCTAAAAACTGGTTTTTAGGTACTGATAATTTTATTTGTTTAAATCAAGGGAATCTGATTCTGAGCACTCAGTTGACTAAGGTTATGGGTAAAAAAAAGAATATCTCAGTCATTATGATACCCTCCTCTCCCAGCACTAGTCAGAGGAACTAGAGCCAAGCCGTTGCCGATGTGCCACGTCTCGCTGCTGCTCACAGGAGTAAGGGTGTCTACCCGTGTCACTGTGGAATTCCTGCCTTGGCTGAATTCATTAAAAAAAATAATAGTTTTCAGAGAAATGGGAAATGTTTCATTTTCTTCTTTTTCTCAGTTAAAAAGTTCATCTGAATAAATTTAGAGATATGTTTGACTTTATTCAACAGTTCACAAATTGCACAGCTTCCCATTTTGTAGGTAGAAAAACTGAATTAGTCTACAAAAATGGAAGATTTTTAGAGTCAGAAAGAGGGTTGGACAAAGTTATCAGCAAAAATGAAGAAAGATAATTTCAGGCGAATCACTTGCCCTTAGGGAGAGGCAGGTGGTCTTATCATGCAGATGACCTCACCACAGCAAACGTGGAAACTTCAGATCGATTACCTTAGAATTCCAGTTCTGGGGGAGCCAAGGTACAGGAAGGTTAGGTATTAAGTCTGGTGGGACCCAGCAGGAAAGACTCCTTTTTGGGCTGTTCTCTGTTAAAAAAAGAAAGTTCATTAAAAATATCCTTTTCCCTGGTTGTTAATTTCAAAGACACTTAGTATGATATCTTCGAAAGCTTTGAATTTAGAGGCGCACTAAAACCAGATGAGACAAACTTAAGCAGTTAAAATTTTAATTCCTTAACGCTCTCCCCTAGGCAAGTTGGTGCAATGGGTCTGACTACCTTTGTGGAAATAAAGAATGAAAATGCCAATGGTAAAGTGAAACATGACAGTATTTACCTGCTTGTTGACACTTCCTATCCTCTGAACAGTTCCTCCACAACACCACCAGAATAATTCTTAAGCCTCAAATTTCCTATGCTGAAGATTGCTTGATGACTCTGCAAAGTTTTCTGGATAAAACCTGAGAAAGACATACCAGAAATTTTGAGAACAGGGCCTCATCTTTTCAAACCCTCTCTTGCTACCATTGTCCACAGATTCTTCCCACTTGATATTCTGAATTACTTCCTATTTCCCAACAGTGCTTTTCTTTATGATGTCTCCCTGATAACCTATGTACTTGATTCACTTAAGAAGCTTCTCTCTTCTATCTTAGTTTATCTGTCACAGAGCAGTTTAGGTAACATCATCCCAGGGAAGCCTTTTCTAACCTCTCAGGTTCACAGCTATCGCCCCAGGAGATACGTCTCCCAAGTAGTCTCTTAGTCTCTAGAGTGCCTCTTTATCTTTTTTATTACCTTTGCTTATTTTATTGTCTGACTCCCTCTGGCACTTTTGGGATAAGGACTAAGTCGTTTTAATCTTTGAGTCCTCAACTTTTAATACTTAAAAATGAACTATAGAAATGAAAAGAGACACTATCAGAAAAAATACATGTATTTTCATGAAACATTTTATTTTATCTCTCAGCTAAATGAATCTGATCAATAGAAGTATAGTTTAAGTGTAAATAGTACACATTTTGTGCAACTACTCTTACCCAGATCTCATGTAATTCTCAGCAAAAGCTTATTTTTAAAAATGAATGATGCAATTTTGTTTAATCAATTATTTTGAGTACTTTTTTATAATTTATAGAACTGGAATAATTAAGCTGGGCATGGGTCTCAGTTAGAGGGATACTATTATCAGTCAATGCTGTCTTTCTCCTGATAGAATTATCCTGCATATGATAATCTAGGCAGAGACTGGGAATACAAGTTCACAAAAGGAAGAAGAAAATCCAGAAGTTAGAAATTCTGGGTTCTTTTCCTTCTTCTGTCACTGCTTAGCTTTGTGACTAGATTGGTGGTTTTTGGCTCAGTATTCATATTTGTTAAATAAGAGAGTAGAGTTAGAAAAGGAGTTGGAGTTAGACATTCTCTAAAGTCCCTCTCAGCTTTAACATTCTATGATTTTACATTAAAAGAACAGATTCCATTTAACTGATACTGTTGCTTATTAACAGCTGTGATTAAAATATTGGTGTATAATGATTGATTCACAAGTGGTTTTGAAATTTCCTTTATTTGGACACATAATTGTCAGAATATAGGAAAGCACACAGACTTAGAACTAGTTATATTATAAAAATAATTCAATTATGTGATAATTAAATTATTTCTACTCTCAGTGCTATGTTCATGGAGGGTATTCAACAAGTGTTAGCTGAATGACTGGTATGATTGTCTTAAGTAGTTTTGATTGACCAATAAATAAATAAATTTGCTCAAGCAGATTGGATATAGCTTAGTTTTGGCAAGAATAAAAGAGGGATATTTGCAAATTAAAGTGAATTGCTTTTTATTATTCTACTTGATTTTTAAGACATTTCATAATTTAAGTGATGAGAATTAACACTTTTTGTAAAGTCGATGTAATTTGTACAATAAGGATGGATTATGCTGGTCAAGAAGACAATCGAGAGCAACAGGGACTATCTCTACTTAGAGGAATGAACAGTTCTCAGGGCCTGAGGTCCTGGGACAAACTCCTTGGCTTTCCTAATCAACAACCCACACCTTATCTCCCTGAGCACCCTGGCTCTACAACTAATACACATGCTTGAGGAAGAGGACTCTGAAAAACTAGAGCACTAGGAAGCATAGAGACAAAATGAATACCCAAAAATAGATGACTGGATCAAAAAAATGTGATATATATATATATATATACACACACACATATATACACACATATAGACACATACACACATACACACACACACACGATGGAATACTATTCAACAGTCAAAAAGATAAACTCATGCCATGCACAGCAACATGGATGGAGCTACAAGGGATCATGCTTAGTTAAATAAGCCAGAAGGAAAAATAAAAATATCTAGTGGTTTCACTTATAGGAGGAATATAGAGAAACCAAATGAGGGATCAGGGAAAAAAATAACAATAATGATAATAATAATAATAAACAACAGAACTAACAGGGAACCATAAAAAGAGACATTCTGCGAGGGAGGGGGAGGAAAATGAATCAAAACAGAGGAGAGAAGAGCACAAGTGACTATGGTGATGGTTCATGGCAGAATTCTTTTATGTATATATAAAAGAAAACTTCGAGTGAGCTTGCCTTTAATCTAAAACTTAAATCATAAGCACCAAAGTCTTTAATTCATCTGGTTGTGTCCCCAGGTTAAAGTGTTGTGTACATATTTGTGGAGTCTTCATCCATACTTGAAGTCTCCCATAGGAAATACGTCTTGTTTGTCTTATATCTGTCAGAAAATTCTTGTTTGACTTCTGAAAGGATTCTAAGTATTAAAGCTACTTCTTAATATGAAGTACATCTCAAAGACATTAGAAAATATGCTATCATGCCATAATTTGTTGAAAGCTTTTATTCTTTAACACACAATATTTTATATTCAATTGGATTATATTCTGAGACAGGCTAGATAACTGGTTATCTCTTTAGTCCTATGCACGAACTCTTTGGTTCCTCACCTGCAGCCCCCAGATTTGCTCTTATCTTCTACTCAGCCTATATTGAAATCTCCATTATTTAGAGGTGACATATCCTGGTTCTTCTTGAATTTCCTAGAAATAATTCTAATCAAATACACACAAACACACATTTATCCACATCTATAAAATAAGCAGAAATAATGCATAAATCTAAACCTATAACAAACAATTGTCAGTGGACACAACTGAATCCAGTCACATGATTTTCCATCTGTCTGCTTCCCTCAGAAGGCAGGAAGAAGTAGAATGGAAGAGGAAGGAGGAAGAAAGAGGATGATAACTCTGCATTGAATGTCTCTTAAGGTCCTATTCATGTGATCCCCTTTCTGTATTTGAGTATCCGGAGTGGCTGAAAAATCTATTCAGATGGCAATTTATGTTTTTTGTACTGTTTCTCTGTATTTTCTTCCCTGCCATTCCAGAAGTGAGTTCCTTTGTTCTCTGGTCTCAAGGACACAGTCATCTTCTTGGCATTTATGAAAGTTGAAAGAAATTAAAGAACTTCTGGCAAAGACAGAAAAGAACTTCCTTGGTGGAGCTGTCAGAATAAAACAATGGGGAGAATGTTTGAGGCTAGGAAAGGAGCAGCATTTTGAAATAACAAGTACCATCACAAACACCGGGGACAATAGCAAGTTTCTAAGAAGAATGGATGCACAAGACATAAAGGGATGTGGGACTGTGGGACTTTCAGCCTTGGGACATCTTCCTTGTTCACCACCAACAAAGATACAGAAGAGCCACTGGACACCACAGAAACCAAGTGGTTTTCCATAATGAGTCCTTGAGGGTCATCCATGAATTCAAAACTGAAGCAATCATTTATAAATGTTTTGCTTTGTATAAGCCAGTAGGTCCTTGGATCTTCTAGAAAGGTTCACGTGAAATATACCTTCAGGTTCACATCAAACAGAGCTGGAGTCACATTTATTTTTATTTAAAGAATATGAGTACCACTGACATTTTCAGATGCCTCTACATGTAGCTGTGCATTCACATATACTGTGGTATGTTATAGCCCCAAAGTCTGGCAGGAATTCAACTTTCTTGTCCTCCCAAAGTGTGTGCCCAGTACTTCGTCATCTGGATGCTTTCTTCAGAAAGCCCTAGAAGATGGTACTCACATATTCTTATTACTTCAAAAGGACAGAAATAACCATAATTCTTAATTAAAAAAATTCTCCACAACTAAACATTTTTCTCTGTCTTCCATCTCCTCATAGAAAAGAGTAGTCCTGTAGGTGGACAACAAAACAAGCCCAAACTCTCACTCTGGCTAATAAATTACCACTTAACAACTCTTTAGCAACTGAGCTGACCCTACTGCGATTACTCTAAATTACAACCATGTAAAGTAAAAATATTTTTAATGTATGTTCTGGCAAGCTCTTTCATAAAATGAATAATCTGTGTAACAAGTGAAATCTCTATGTTCCTATAGCAGCTTTTAAAAGAGATATCCCATTATGTAATAACACTTTGGATTTTCATGCTAACTTAAAAAAAATAGCAGGACTAACGAAGTCTCTATTAGATGATAAAATACGAGACAAATCTGGACTCATCAGTTTCTCAATCTTACTTCTTATGAAAAGTAACTACCCCAGGAAGAGCAGCAGGTGTTGTCTTAGAATGTGAAGATGAGGTGGTGAATGTTGGCAGGGTCTTCTTTGATCTTCTTCTCTTTATCTAGACCAAAGCTTACATCAATCGGGGGTGGAAGGCACAAAAGCAGGGACCTTTTGCAACTGAAGTCTAAGAAGTAATTGCACGGACAGTGGGGAAGCCAAAGCCTGCTTTCATTAATAAAAACCTCAGGTCTCCTTTGAAAGTCATCCCACTCCTGTTTACAGTCCAGTGCACCTAATATGATCCAATCCTATCTTTTTCCTACACTGCTATCCTGGATTCATGCATTGAACAAATAAATGAATGAACAAAGACATGCTCAAATTGTCTGATGTTTTCTTACTGATAGTTGAGACTGTAAAAATAAATAGGAAATTTCTAACATACACAGTCAGATTGAACACTTACGGGGAATTTACTTTTTTCAGTATTGAACAATACATCAAATAAAAATCTTCTATAAAGAAGACAGCAGTTTCATTTTCGCTTAGCTTGAGTGGACTCTCACCAGGTTGAACTTTACCTGAGCCTGCAGCTAGTGGAAAAGAGTGACTGTTAAGAAATCCTTCATCATTTTGTGTTCTGGAAAATGGCTTACTACAAAGAAGCACCCTTCCCATATGATTTAGAAAAGACTGGAAGATGAGCCCTTGTTGGAGATAATGAGGTCCCACACAGGGACAGCAAATTCCCATTCTTTGTCTCCTAATAAATTAGTTCCACTGTTTGTCCACAGTCTGATCTTAACAAAACACACACCAACGGAACCACACTTAACTCAGGCTTCTCTTTTCTGAAGCCATTGAACTTTGGTCCACCTTTGGCTTAAGCAAGCCTGTGGAATAGTCCCTTCATTGCCTCTTCTGGGAATCTGCTGACAGAAAAGAACAATTTCTGTTCAACTGTCTGATCCTGCCACCTGCTCATCTTGCTTTTTTGACCCTTAGTTACTTACTGACCCTTCTAAAAGAAGTCCTTTCTACCTGACCTGGGACACAATTACACACATTATGTTGGTATGTTACTCCTATTGCAACAGTTTCTTGCTCTCGCTCCCTCTCTTTTCAATAGGACCTCTACTTATAATGAAATAGCCTCTTCCCCTATTTCCATATTGCAATTGCCACCATTCCTGTTACAATTATTTCCTCCACCATTGCACTAGTCCTTTTGAATCAAATCTCTCCCTAGTGAAGACCAGATTAGTGTTATTTGGTAGCCCTTGTGGGTTAACTACAACTCAAGTATAATCATCTGAGTAAAGTTTTCAGTGTTTGAATTTAAGCCATGTAACGTAATTCTATGAACTTTAGCAACCCTTTAGGAAAACTGAATTTAAAATGGTTGTTATTTTCTTCAAGCTTTCAAAGGGACAAAGTAAAAAAATCTGCACCACCTAAGAATATCATAGATTTTTAAACAAATCATTAGTCTCCACCTAGATGCTGAATTATTACATGAGTAAAGAACAAATAATATATTTAAAAACCTGACTCCATTATCATTTCCTCATTCACACTTTTATTGGGTGCTATAAATAAATTTTATCATCTATCTATGTAAATAAATACCACATAGGTTTCAGTAGATCCCATGAGCAAGTAATAGCTGCTATTATTAAAAAGTAATAACAGTATATTTATGGAAGTGCACACTTTGATGTATTTTTATAATGTATACAGTGTTGTAATTATCACCCATATAAAAATATAGAAGTTTCCAGCACCCTAAAAGAATTTCTCTTGACTTCATATTAGATCCCCTCCTGCAGTCTTCAGCTATAGGCAACCACTGCTTTTATTTTTTTCAATTTTATTTAAGTGGATAATACATAATGTAGTATTTGTATTTGTCTTTTTTCACTTTGTGTGACTTTTAAAATTTATTTATTTATTACATGTATTCATATTTTATTCCTTTTTGGCGTTGAGTAATATCATATAATATAGATAGCTACAACAGTCACCAGTTGATGGATATTAAGTTGTTTCCAGGTTTTGGTTATTATGAATAATGCACATTGAGCCCTTGCATACAATGATTTCCTTTTTCATATTTATTGGGTAAATATCTAAGAGGGAGATTGTCAACTTATATTATCAGTGATGCTTAATTGTTTAAGAGATTGTCTTACTGTTCTCTACAGCAGTGGTACAATATTACATTCCTATCTGCAATGTAGAAGGGTTATAATTTTTAACACTTGGTATTTTCAGTCTTTTGAACTTTAGTCATTCTCATTTATCTAAAGACTATCTCACTGTGATTTAAATTTCCATTTCACTGATAACTAATGTTATACGTTGAATTGTTCCCAACTCTCAAGATGTGTTGAAAATGTAGGTCCTAAGACCTAATAATGTAAACTTATTTAGAAATAAGGACATTGCAGATTTACTGTCCCCCTTGAATAAAGTGGGGGCTAGGTAGTGAACACCACATGAAATCCAATATTCAAATATAACATTTGACCCCCCCAACTTAACTATTAATAGCCTGCTGTTGACCAGAAGCCTTACCAATAACACAGAGATCACCAACACATATTTTGTATGTTATATATATTCTTACAATAAACTATATTACTGTATTTATACAATAAAATTAGCTAAAGAAAAAGAAAATTTTATTAAGGGAGAAAATACTTTTACAATATTTTTGACAGTGTGGAGTTCAAGGGTCTTAGTCAGTATAACTGGTCTCTTTACAAGAAGATAAATGAAGACAGAAATAAACAGAGAGAATGTCATTTGACTTTGAAGGTAGAAATGCATTTATATAGCAAGCCAAGGAATAGCAAAGATTTACAGTAAACTGCCAGCAGATAGAAAGAGGCAAGGAAGGACCCCCGTACAGGTCTCAGAGGAAGTAAGTCCTGCTAACATCTTGATTTTGGAGTAAAGAACTCTGATCCAATAAATTTTTTTTGTATTAGCCACTCAGTGTGTGGATTTTGTTATAATAACTCTAGATAATTTATAGAACTATTGTAGTTAAACATCTTTTCATGTTCCTATTGGTGACTTACAATTCTTGCTTCAAATCTGTTCAAGTATTTTGACAATGCTTTGTGATTTATTTGTTCTTCTCACAATCAAGTTGAAAGAGGTTATTCTATATTCTAAATACAAGTCCTTTGTCAAATATATGATTGCTAATATTTTCTCCCAGTTTATGGCTTGGTGTTTGATTTCTTAGCTGTCTTAGAAAAAAAGAAAATTTAAAAGATTTTATAGAAGTCCATATTATCATTTTTCTTTCTATAGTTTGTGATTTTTTTTCCTTACTTTGGAAATTTATTCCTTTCCAACAAATATTTCTCCTACATATTCTCTGTATGCTTAATATTTTCAGTTCATGCACCACAATCATGCATGTTGAACAATTTTTTTTTGTATGGGTAAAATAAGGTCAGTGTGTTGAAATATTACTGTCTCCTTATTGAATTACCCTGAAACCTTTGTTAGAACCAAATGACCTTGTAAATATGGGTATATTTGGACTTTTTACTTCTGTCTTATTTCATCTGAATATTGAGAAAAGTTCTTATACTCAAATGGCATTATTTTAACATATTTCATTAATGTTGAAGATTTAGCTACACTGTGATCTTCACAGAGTAGTAATAGCTGGAAGCTGGAAAATATTTCAAAAACACTTGAACATTTTTATAAACAGATGAGTCTGCTCAGATCTGAAGATCTAGCCCTAGAAACTCAAGCAGTCTTCCAGTGATAAAATGTCATTTTGAAGCTCCCCTTTTTTAATGCCAAAATGCACTCATTTAAAATAAATCTCCTCTTTTTATTCTTTTTATTTTAAATGAGCTCAAATAAATTTTGAAGAGTTAAAAATAGTTTTCTCTTTTGCCTTGTGTAATTTAGAACAGAAAGAAGAAGAGAAGGTGCAGAAGTCTTAGAAATCTGACTGTAAAACTGAAGCTACCAGAAGAGGAAAGAAGGAGTAGAAAGGGGAGGAACAGAAGACACAAAATGGACTATGGTGCCTTGAGGGTTGGTCTGGGTTGGTAAACATTCATCCAAAGAGGTGGTGTCCTATATTTCTGAATCATACACAGTGTTGTAAAACAATGTTACATAAATAAATAACCTGAAGGGTGTGTCCCTTAGAAAATGTGTGGAAAGCCATGAGTTCAGGTCATGAAATCTGTTGAACTCAAGCAGCAAGCAGGAAAGCTACCAGGATATATAGGAACTATGAGGCATTTTTTCTACTTGAATAGACATGTTTTAATATTGAAGAATTTCTAAAGAGAGAATAAGCCAAAAATCTTTGGTTATTACCCTAAATGAACTAAAGTTTGGTTGAAGGAAGTTTAGCCGTAGGTACAGTAGGTACGGGCTAGAACATTCTGGCTGTGCCCTGTTACGGAGTTTACATAATATAGAATTTGGACACAGGAAACCTAAGTTTTGAGTTAGACATAGATTTTGTGACCTTGACTAAGTCATTGAGAATCAGTTGCCTGATTTTTTAAAAATGGAGCTAATAATATCTCACACAGTTAGGTATTTCAAGTGAAATGGTGAAAATTCTAGTTTAAAATTAATCAAATCATTCAAACATTTTTCCAGTACATTTTAAAGCATTAAGTGGAATAGAAATGGTATTTATTATTATATGAAGAGAAGTATACAAAAGGCAGAAAGAGAAGATGCTTTTACTAGTTAACAGAACATTTTGTCTTCATGGTATTACTTTTCAGGTGAGAATATTTATGAGATGTTAAGTATTTGTTTTTCAGATTTTATTTTTCAAGCAAGTGAACTTGGGACTGTCGATAGTTTGGATTTTCCAATTGAAGGAAACATGACTCAGATTGAGAGAACTCATAGATCATCCTGCTCTATACCATCATTTTATAGGTAAGAAATGGGGGTCCTGTGAGTTTAAACCACTATTTTCAAACCACCTAGCAGAGATGATATCCAGATTGGCACATTTCTGTCACTCAGCCAAGAATGTTGACAGAAAATATTGGAATAAAATTGGTTTCCTTTGCCCCAAATCCTATACCTGCTTATTGGTAATCTTGCCTTCTAAAAGGTGAGTCATGAAAAAAAAAAATTAAAAACAATTAAAACAAATTGTGAATGAAGGATTGATATTAAAGAATAACACAGAAATGCAGAAAGGTCAGGCATAAGGTACAAAGTCACCAGATAATTAAAAATCATCTGGGACCAGTTTGAGTTGTTGACACAGTCAACAGATAAAAATCATATAAAAAGCATAAAATATAAAAATTAATGTTTGGGTTATACTTGAATAGTCTGACTGGATTATAGAAGATTTTTGGCAATGCCATGGATAAATTGATTTGGTGATATATTGTAGAGGTTATTGACCATGAGAAGGGAGGAATTTGTAATAAACTTTAATTGTCTTTAAGGCAGGAATTTGTATTATCCTTGCCATCCAGTAGGAAAGAGACACTTCAGAGAATATATCAAAGAAGTAGTAACTTGAAAGGAAAATGCAAGCCAGGGAAGGAAAGGGTTTGCACACAGATCAGGGTTCAAAAGATGTGTGTATGTGCTTGTCTGCACACCGATTTGTGTGTGTGTGCTGTGAGTACAGGATAGGAATAGAAATGTAAAGGAAAGACAATCTAGGATTCTTATACTGAGCGGTAAATAAGTGGAAATTGCAGAAGAATGTTTAAAAGAAAGATAAGGATGCCTAAGAAATTTGCCTTTCTATTTAAATCTGGCAAATGGAACAGTAGCAGTGTGAGCAAAAAGGCAAGGGCATGGGAATCCAACAAAAATGTATTGAATTCTAATTTTCCCATTTTGCAACTGTGTGATGTTGGGGAAGTTCAATAATCTCTCTGAATTACAATGGTGTATTCTGAACATTGACAATAACCATTGGGAATAACAATTTTCCTTCCAGGATTAATGTATAACATTAGCATATACTTTACACTTCTCTGTGTAAAACATTTGCAAATCTAAGAACTTACCCTAAAGAATTTGGTAGGGCTCATTCTGAAATTTTAATGCTCCCAAGATTTTTATACCGAGTAGTCATTATTAGTGCTACAATTTCTCAATAATTGAGCTGATAATTCTACTAACTCTTGTGTTGATGGTTTTTTTTTAACCTTTTAACTTTTGATTGCTTTCCATGTGTGCATGAGTTCAGAAATGGCATCTCTTGAGAACTTGAATGCACTAATAGAAAGGAGGCTAGAAGACTCCCTCCCCACCCTTCCAATCATTAGTTGAATCCTGCAGGCAATGGTATTGTTCTTAAGACCTTATTAATTTAGTGGGACACGTCCAAGACTTTGAAAGGGACTGTTATTTATTTAGCAATTAATATTTTTAAGTTAATATTGCCTATGAAGCTTAAAATCCATCTATTATTTAATGTATGCAAATGGACAATTTTATATCTCCTTATGCAGATAGTTTTCAGGAAAACAGTTGGAATTTGTGAACACTGAAACTATATTCAGATTGACCTAGATTACCAATGAGCCATAATAGAAACAACACATGAGCTACAATTCTTAAAGGGGGCAGCAATTCAACACTTCATATCCCAGCTGCCTGGTCTGATACAATGAAATACATTGTGAAACCGGATGCTTTATAACAGACTGGATATGACAGCGAAAATCCTCATCCTTTTTTGTCAGTGACTGATAACTAAAATTCATTATTGATGATCAGTTGCACTTTCTTTCAGCAAGGAGAAGTGTTAATGTCCTCTCTCTCCAGGAGAAATGGAAGCTCTCTCTTTTACTTTATCGTAAAGAGTCCTTTGGAAGCTTTTTATGCCTTTCAGTGACAAAATTAGACTTTTATATACTATTTTTAAAATTCTGTTTATAAATTTATATAAAGGATAAAAAGAAACTAATGGGGTGAATTGAGATGAGGGGATAAATTGTTCTTGTGGCATTCTCTTTTATTAGCCATTGTAATTTTTTTTTTTTTATTTAATGCACAATTCATAACCAGGAGCAGTAATAACAACAAAAAAATCAATAAGCAAGAATTTAGGATTTCGCCAGCTATCCCAAAGAATTTAAACCTTTATTTTCCATATAAAATTTAGAAGATGCCAGTTGAAGGCTAAATCAATGCTTAGATATGTCATTTTTTGGCGCTCTCTGTGATGGGCCTGTATGAAGACTTGTGTTCCATTTGCTGATATAAATGACAAATCTGGAAAATGTGATATTAGACAAATGTTTCCTTCTCACTGCCTGAAGAGTTTACCTGGCTGTTCCTGAATGAATGTTAATATAATCTGGATAAAGCACTAGCTGATAACTAATTTTTCTGTAATTTCTCCCAAGGATGTTTGGGATGTGCCCCTAGGTCTCAGGAAATCAGGGAGACACTGGGCTGGGATTGTGAGAGACAAAACAGTGAGCGGCTGAGAAAACAGCTCTGCTCTCAGGACGCTCTACTCTCTTGTCAGCCCTACAACCTGCCAGAGTGATAAGCTCCCAGTTAACCAGTATCTGTGCACCAATAAATACTATTTTTGTTTCTGCCTTATAATATTTCTGTGAAAATGAAACAAGGTTATGTATTAAAAATACCCCAAACTCGGTATCATTGGGGGCGCAACACTCTATCCAGAAAACACCACCCTCAGTAATTGTTTATTTCTTCCTTGCCTCTCACTCTTCTTCTCAAGTTATTCAAGTTCCAATTTTATCAATTGGAACCAAAAGTGAACCATTTTGTAAGGAAATAATGCATACATAGGATATACTGATATATGTGAAGTTTCTGAAAGTGGTACATAAAGCATTTTAACTTCAATATTTAGTAGTGCATATTGTCAGACAAATGAGACTTCTTGATTAGTTTTAAAAAGGATGATTTTCATTTATTGAGTTGTTTTAATTTCTTTTTATGTCTCTTGTGCTAAAATATTGTTGTGACTCTTAATTTTTTATTTTAATGTTTAAATAAATTAAATTACTTTAATAATAATTTTTTTCCTTTTATCCATAATGAAGAAACAACAATTTTTATATACACAGAGAGTCATTATAAATGTGAACATAGTAATTCCCGGTAAATCTTTTGTAAATGAAATCTCATTAGAAGAATAGTTGGTAATGGGAGAAATGGAAAAAATTTGCCTATATTCCCTCCCATTTTTCTTTTCTCTATTTCTCTCTGACCTTCTAATTCCCATTTTGTACCCTTTGGCAAGCAAATATTTTTCAACTGTGGTATTCCATTTAAATCTGCCCCAGGCTTGTAATGGTCTATGCATTTTTCTCTTCACAATTCCTCCTTTATTATAAATACTATTATTTTATTTATAAGATTTTAACAAGCTTTAGGAGAAAAGACTCTCTAAAGTGAATCATCTCAAAGTGTAAATTACAATGTGAAACTTTTCCTGTTGTTATTATTTTTAAGAAAATTTTATTGGAAAGTTTTATTTTACTAGGACACAGAGGATTGGAAGCTTGTTTTTTTCTTGAAGTTTAAATTCAGAGCTAATTAAGTTGATTAAGCTGAAGGATATTTAATGACTTTTGCCATTTCCATATCTGTTAATTCTTTATTGTTAATGTTTGAATTCTTAGAAACCAGTTATGACATCACTGCAAAATCCATGTCAGTGTAAAATTGTGGGGGAGTATGGGGGAGGGGAGACGGAGGGAGGAAATTAATCATCAGTGTTTCTAAAACACTGAAAAATAATAAGGTGTTTTATTAACATCAACTTCTTTCCTACTTACTTTAGAATCATGAAAGCTCTCACACTTAAAACATTTTAAAATGTATTTTATTTTATTATGTTAACATCAGTTTACAACAATTTATAGGTCTTAGATAAGACCTCAGCAACCGTATACTTGCTTGGTCTCTGATGTCCAAGAGGTATTCCAGTTTCATCCCAAACAATGGAATTCTGTGGGTGCAGTGTTCCCTCATTGAAATAGTTGATGCTTTCTGCTTTCTGTAGCAAAGCAAGGAAAGCCTCTCTGATGCCACCTTGCATCTGCCTGTACTTACCTGCTTTTTATATGGCGTCTTATGGGATATTGTTAGCAGGTCTAAAACTTGAGAATGAATAAAGATCACCCTAGTAGCTTGATAAAAGTTTATATTCCTCTGAGATCCTCCAATGTTTATTATATTTATTTCATCTCTTTTTTATGGTTCTAGCTCTCCATTCCCTTTTGCTCCCTTCCCCTGCCCTGCCTGTCATCTCCTTTCCTTCTTGATCTTAGTCAGCAGGTTACTGAAGGGCCAAGACACTGCATTTTTAATGAGCATTTCAGGTGATACAGAAATTAATTACATTGATCCCAAGTCATTATTATTATTATTATTATTATTATTTTATTTATACATACAAGCTGGGGTACAGGCCAGAGGCGTGGGGCGGTGAGAGGGTTCACCAGAGACAGAGCAGGTAGCAGAACAGGCAGTTCAGAAATACACTGCTGAGGGGAGCAGCGGGCGAGGCAGGAGAGGTCTGCCGCACCATGTGGGACTCTCCCTGGCTGGGCGTCGAACTCGCGTCGCTGCTGCTGACAGCTCCACAGCGCAGCGCTTAACCGCTGCGCCACCAGGGAGGCCCGATCCCAAGTCATTTTTAAAGAAAACGAGCATGTAATCCTTTATTTATCTAGTAGGAGTAGACCCCAGAAAATTTGTTACTTGTTAGGCAAATAACTGATCATGAAAGTAGAGGTTTAAAGAAATGTGTAAATGTAGCTACTGATCGATGGTTTTTAGAAAAAAATTAAAATCTTACTGTTAACTATTTTCCTCTCACACCTATTTGTTCCTTTTTTAGATTTCTACCTTGTATCCTCTTCAATTTCACCTTTAACACGATTAACACCAGCTGCAGTTTGGTCTACTCCATATCTCACAGTAATTTCCTGAAAATGAGCCCTCATTTTCCAGATGCACTCTCCATTAAGACTACACCCCCAGCCCATCCTTGCTTTTAAGACTTAATCATTCATTTCTTGTCCAAATTCATGTCGGCTCACATCTCTTCCACATATGCTCCTCCTATGAATCCAAACTCTTTCCCCTGAGAAGCCATAATTTTGATTATGAAATTCCAGATAATGAAACAAAGAGAAAGAGAGAGAGAGAGAGAGAGAGAGAGAGAGAGAGACTAAACACCTCTTTCTAGCTGCTTAATATTCTTTTTAGGCAGGTTTCTAAGAAAATGTGCATGTATTGCTTTTGTTGTATTTTACTTTTTTTCTTGAAATGAGATGAATCTTACAAAATATTTATATATAACTTACAGAATATCTGTAAAAATATAAAAGCTTCTAATAAATCTTTAAGTTTTATAATCTTGACCAAACTTTCGACAATTTTATTCCTGGCTTTAGGTCTATGACTTCCCTTTATTTAGAGCATCTGTTTTACAATATGTGTTAATGCAAGTTCTTTCTGTGTCTCTTTAAGATGAAAATCTTTTAAAAGTTCTTGTCAGTTTTACAACTCAGAACTATCATCCTCAAGGATCTGGGGATCACTGTGTTAAATGTAATTAATAGGATAGATAACATTGGTCAACATTGAGATCGTTACTGACTTAAAAAGGCCCTAATCTGTAGTATCTTGGTGTGCTGAACATGAATATAACCCTGAAAATTTATTAGCTCTCATTTTGAAGATATTTCATGTAATTCAGTTTATATGTTTCGCTGTGTAAATGTATCCAGTAGGACTGCAACAACATCCTAAATCAGCCTAGAATGATGTAATAGTGCATCGCATTGCATAATACCATCATGCACACATCATCCAGAGTTGATTGCATCATTTTCTGATGCAACGCAATACTACTGCCAGGGGGCTGCTGAAGTAAGCTGACGTCAGCAGTGCACTGTATAAAGTCGTGTCAGAAAGGTTGAGCAGTGAAAATATTTCAGACTTTGTGCGAGACAGTAGAAGCTACTGTTCCATAGAACTGTTATTATTTTATCCACTTAGGCACAAGACAGTACAGTGATGCCTGGAAAGGGCGTTAACAGCATGAACAATTTCTGCTCTATTTGTGGGGAAGTGACATTTGCCAGCCAGAAGAAAAGTATCACTTCTCAAGTGAAGAAGACTTGTCATCTTGACTTCGGATGCAGGGTTGGTGACCACGACAAGCTTTGGACCCCGCATATATGCTGTGCTCCAGGTACAACACAGCTTTCACAGTGGTTCAGTGGCAAAAGACAATCCACACTGTTTGCAGTCCCCATGGTATGGAGAGAGCCAAGCAATCACATAAAAGACTGTGACTTCTGCTTGGTTCCTCCTCTTTTTTTTTTTTTAAATATATATTTTTATTGTTATTTATGTCTTTTACATCTTGTATTCCCCTTGGGTAGCCCACCACCAATTCACCCGTGATCCATCTCCATGGTCCCTTGTGTTCTTTTCTATTCCATTTTGTGCCCTTTTCCTTCCCTCCCTCCGCCTCCCTCCTCCCCTCCCCCCCACTGATTGTCTCTCTCCCACCCTGCCTCCCTATAGTCCTGTTATAA
>PVIJ01004608.1:62977-114858 GCA_004024925.1 Scalopus aquaticus
GAAAGGATGTGGAGAAAAAGGAACTCTTCTACACTGCTGGTGGGAATGTGAACTGGTCCAACCACTATGGAAAGCTGTATGGCGATTCCTCAGACTGCTCAACATGGAGCTTCCATACGACCCAGCAATCCCACTTTTGGGAATTTACCCAAAGGATACAAAAACACTAATCCGAAAGGATACATGCACCCGTATGTTCCTCCTCTTTTCAACAGAAAAACTAAGCAAAAGAAGTCAAGAATAGGCTACCCAAACAGTCCGTCTGCACTGAAATGACCGGTTCAACAACTTGCTGTAGGGTGACGCGAAACAAGCATGGAATGCTTTCGCCTAGTGTCTACAAACGTTCTTGGGAATGTGAGGGCAGAAAACTACAAGGAACTAGTAGAAGACAAGCTGATGCAGTATCAGAAACTTGGCTTCAATATGGCTCTAAAGACATATTCCACTTACTTCATTCCCATCTGGATTTCTTCCCTGAAAACTGTGGTATGGTTAGTGATGAACATGGCAAACGTTTTCATCAAGATATCACATCAATGGAACAAAGATACCAGGGAAAAAGGTCCACTACAATGCTGACTGACTACTGCTGGACACTCCCCAGAGATGCTCCTGAACAGCTGTACAAGAGACACGCGAAGAAATCTAAGAATTAGTCTATGACTTGATTTTTTACAGGTATTAGCCATAGGCCTGTTACTATTGGCATGCATTTTGTGATGTAAACATCCATTTATTACAGATTACAAAAAAAAAAAAAGCCTAGAGCCAAAATTAGAATTTGACTGTCATATTCATGTTGAACACTTACAAATTGATAGGAAATGACTAATTTTATTTTAGTGATATGACTTTTGTGAAAATTTGTTGACCAGTGTTATCAATTGAATAAACATACTTCTTTAGTGAAAAGTGTTAAGAAATTGTTAACTCTTACAGAAAGGCTGATTTTACATGTTCACCAGAAAACAGGCTGTGGGTTTAGAACTTGTCAGAATGATGGATACACTGCTTTTCCAATGCTCCTCTGTAAATTTCTACAGCATTCTTTGATAGAGAAAAAAATCAAGCTTTGTCTCATAATAAAACAGGCAAGTAATCAAGTAAATAGTTTCTTATTTTAGTTAAACCAAATGAATTTCAGTGAGCCTTGTTGCATGTAGTTGAGTCTAAATTTCAGGACATTATTAATTGGCTTACTTAAAAACTTATGACCACTACAATGTATATCAAGACCAGAAAGTGACTCTGTTGCACCACTTCTCAAAGTATTATTTTCTACGAAAAAATATGGACAAAGCAAATGGAAGTTAAAGTGGTGAAAATGAAGATCATGTAAGGAAATTGTGAATACAGAAGCATTCAGGCTTTTCCTTTCTACCGCTATCATCCTGACATCTGATTCTTAAAGTTACAGGCTATTTAGTGGGATTTCGAAAAATAAAAGTAGAAATCCTTAACATTTAAACATTTAAAAGGCACAAAAAAATATCACTTCAGGTCTAAAATTCCAGTCACTGCCAATTGAGGCTATAAAGAAAAAAAATGATGCTTTTCTCAATACTTTCTGATTTCTTTTGAATGATCTTTAGCTATCATAGTAGAAGATGTCACCATCTTGTTCTTAAAGAAACTGTAGACTTTAGATATTTAATAGCACATGTTTGTGAAAAGTAATTTTCCTAGTGGAATGAAATGAAAATGTATGGAATTAGGAGATACTGTCTCTTTGAGAAGATGTACATCATACACAAGAGAAGCTCTCCCTTAGGTTTCTTAAGTCACAGCTGCTGTTTTTAATCATCTCAATTGATAGTTTTCTAGACCCTCTATGTGATGTACTAGTTCAATTCTATTGGGAAATTTGTAAACTTTATACATTTGTATGTATACATTTACATGTATATGCATCTATATGTAAACCTCTCTCTCTATTTTTTTTCCACACACCCATTATTTACCTATAGATTCTTGTGTGTGTGTGTGTGTGTGTGTGTGTGTGTGTATTAAAAAATTACTGAATGCAATGAATTCAAGCTAGATTTTCTTGTACTTCACTTGAAGTTTCAGGCATGAGAAATGTTATAATTGATATTTCATTTGTGGTAGGCTGAAGGATGACTCTTCAAAGATATCCGCATCCTAATCCCCAGAATCTGTGGATATATTACTTTATATGTTGAAGAGAACTTTGCAAAATTTTGAGATGGGGTCTTTACCTACTATGGAGGTGGATCCAATGTACTCATGAGAGTATTTAAGATGGAGGCAGGAGGGTTTAGTCTGAGGAGATGGATGGTGAATACACAAATTGGAGTGATGCCCTTGATGGATCTGTGCCAGAGTCCAGAGAATACAGGTGGTCCCTAGAACTCAGAAAAGGCAAGGAACAAAGGCTCCCTTAGAGCCTCCTTTGGAAGCTCTGATCTACATAATTTCTGATACCTATAACTGTAAGATAATGTGCAATTGTAAGCCACCAAGTTTGTGATCATTTATCATAGTAGCAATTAGAAAATAAAATACTATTCAAATGATATCACTTCTAAGAAAACAATTTTATATATTCATATTAAATTGAAGCACAGTCCTTAAAGAGGACTAGGTCTCACAAAGAAGGATAAATTCTGGTAAAGTGACATTGACAGATGGGTCCAATGTTGCAGAACATTACTAAACTTAAGTATAAAGGCTAATTAGTGTGAGCTGGTCTTTGAATTTTAAAAGGAATTAATTAAAGAAAGAATGCACCATTAGATATTATCTCTAGAATAATTTCAAAATTGGGAAATAGAATATATTAATAAAACCCATATAGCATCTTCAGTTCTAGCTCTGATTCAAATGAAGTCTTCTTAACCTACAAATATCACAATGATCATATTAAAGAGTGAGAAAATTATTTCCCAAACACTGGAAAGGAAGGGTCCTCAGTTACCACGGTCCTCTCTACATAAGGTTCTACAGAATTATCTGTTCACATGTCCACACTGGAACTTCATGTTATGGACTCCAAGAATTAGGACCGGTAGAGTTTTATTAAATATCAATGATGGCCCAAACTGGCCATGCTTAAAATCACTGGAGGAACTTTGCAAAGACATAATGCCTGGACTGTACCTCATTCTGATTCAGAAGCAATTTTCTGGCAATTGAGCCCCAGGATTTTCTTCAGAATCATTTCTCCACAGCCTACCCATTTAACAACATGACTATACGACACAGTATTATTTTGACCTTCTGCCCTGTCTAATACTACCTTAGGCACTGTTTGGGAATATAGAGAGGAACAGGTCTTGATAACTACTCCAAAGAGGAAGATAAACCATAAAAATTAACCATAATGAAAGTGAAAAATAAGTACTATACAAAATTGCTGCTTTGTGGTGTCAGAGTGATGATTAAGTACTCATGAATTCTCATGGGCAGAAATAGAGGTGTCTCTCTAGAGAAGCTTGATGTTAAATTTGGTCTGTGAGTCTGGGATGTAATATGGCCTCAGGTGCAGGAACAGACAACCTTAGATTTGAATTAATTACTTCCCATTTGATGCCTTCCTGCCTGCTCCTTGATGAGATTCAGTTTCTCCTAAGAACACTGGAACAAATGAGATCACGCATTAATCCATGTATTTAAAATCCTAAGGCATTAATGGAATATTAGTGGATGGTGATGATGATGACAATGATAAGGAGGAACGAAAGGGGGATTTATTCAGCTTCAAACCATAAAGATATGCTCTTATTCCATCTTTGCCTCTTGTTTCAAGAATTTCTTATCCATTTACACACACATACACATACACAAACACAGACACACACACACACAACTTGCAGATATGTTAGCTAAATATTATATTAGAGACTAGGGATAAAAAATCAAACTTGTATAAAAAAGATGTATCTCCTGATGATGTCCTGGAGCTTATATTCTAGAGGGAAGATAGTGAAACAAAATGAATTTGCAAGAGTTTTTAATGTGATAAAAAGAGTTATCTGGTACTATGAAAGCTAATAATGGAGAATTCGAGGTAGTTAGGTTTTCAAAGAATTGGTACTTGAGTTACAGTATAAATTAGTGAGTTGTAATTAAAGAGGAGGAAGAAATGACACACTAGTGAATGTATAAAAGGTCAGAGGAGGGGATTCAAGACAGGCAAAGGTAAGGCTTGTATCCAGTTCAAAGAAAGTAGAGAGAAGCTTCAGATGATGATGAAAAATAAAAGTTGAGACCCCCATAGACCATTAAAAATTATGTTAAAGATTTTGATCTTACCTGTAAGCACATTGGGGTATTACTAAGAGCTAAAGCAAATAACTTAAATAATCAGATTTACATGTGGAACCTATATATAAATCCCTGTGCAGTGAAAGAATGGTTTAAAAAGTGACAAAGTAAGGGGAATACAAAATGTAAAAGACATAAATAACAATAAAAAAATAAATAAATAAAAAGTGACAAAGTAGATGCTGGGACCAGTTAAGAGGACAGTAGCTTAGACAAACACACATACATACACACACACACACAGGTAACAAGACTTGATGAAAAGCATGGTAGTAAGGATGATTCTGCAACTTCTGGTTATCATAACTGTATAGATGGCATTGCCTTTGTCTGACATGAAAAAATAATGAAATACTTGATGGCTTGGGAGACATAATCATGAGTTCAGTTTTGTATATGAAACTTTGAAGGTACCCTTGAGATATTGCCTTAACAGTTCAGTATGCTTGTTCAGTGCTTATAGGTTAAGTCTGAGCAGGAGATATAAATGTTAGGGCAATTTATTTATAGATTGCATTTAAGTGCTAGGCAAAGATAGGATCTTCTGATGAGAAGAATGAGAGGGATGAGAAAGCTAAGAATGAATCTTTTTGGAAGTCTCAGTGTAGGTGGAGGATAATGAATCTATATCTGAATCTCTGACCTTTTTCTAATAGTGATGGATATTCGTGTGTAAGAAGGAAAACTCACCAGATTCAATCAAAGATATGTTTTTTCCCAGACCAAAAAAAAAAAAAGAAGAATTTACAATAGTGACAACAAGTGTTATGAAAATGAGGAATATGGAATCTTAAATGGACAGTAAAAATGTGAAGCTAGAAAGAAAAAGTAGATGTGGCAATAAAGACACACACAAGGCTCTATTCCTGGAGCCTCGAATATCTTACACATTTCCAAAACACATTGTTGGATGGGTTGGGACTTTGGCCCTTTACGAATTCTAAAGGTCAATTTGGTCAGAATCTAGATTCTGAGATAACTCTTTTAAGTGGTTTTGATATCTTTACACTGAGACATGAAAGCATTAGCCAGCTAGCTGACATAAAAATGAGCCTTTATCGTCAATGTCATTTAGAAAAATTCTGTGTCTTTTCCTTACATTCTTAGCTTTTCAGAAAAGTTAAGGCAACAGCAAGGCTAGACACTCATGAACATTTTTTTTTAATACAATGACTTCAGTTTACTGAAGTAAGCTCTTTGGGAGTAATAAATGGATGTAGAAAATGTGAACAGCCCATGGCAGGAAATGAAATATTCAGAAATAATGTTGTAATGGTGACAGCCTCTGTTAAAATTGCAAAGATGGTGTTAAAGTGAAGTCATGGATTTATTTTTCAGATTTAAGAAATATTTGTCAGAAACACTAGCATGTCATATTTTGGTTTAAAAACATCTCACCCATCTGGTGGGTATGTAATAGGAGATATCAAGAATGTTTTCTATTTATTTTCCTCTTTTAAACTTAAGCTCAAAGATTTTTATTATAAGTTGAACCCATTTAAATAATATCTACCAAAGGAATATGGAACTATAAATTTCACACTAAGTTAGCATAATACAATCTAAGAGTATAAGAAGAATCAAAGAGTTTTGATGTAGAATTGAAAGGCCATAAGATCTTCAGATCTAAAAGTAATATCAGTTCAACCTACGGGTAATTTTATCCAGTCTTTGGAAATTTAATTCTCTGTACTGATGAGCTATTAGGGCAGATTCAAAACCAGATTATACTTTTGTCTTTTCTTGGCTCTTCTTGGTCAATAAACAATTACGTTCCCCCTGAAATTGCTTAGTGTTTTGCTTGTTTGTTGTTTATTTCAGATATGGAATCTTACTTAGCTTTTGTTCTGATTTTTGTTTGTTTATTTAAAACATTATCTCTAAATTACATGAAAGCCGTAATTATCCATTGTGTTTTAATAGTAGAACTTCTCACTGATTCAAATGGGAGATTGAAAGCTTGTTTCCTTCTATTAGAATCTGTTATTTGCAGCAATTCTCCAAGGTAACCAACTTTATAAGACAATAGTAGTTATTTGCAAACAGCGTCATGGAGCTATGGAATCCAACATGGAAAGCCCAATGGCATTTGAAGAGTCTAAAAATGGAAATGAGGGCCTCCCCGGTGGCGCAGCGGTTAAGTGCTGCGCTTTGGAGCTGTCGGCAGCAGCGACGCGAGTTCGACGCCCGGCCAGGGAGAATCCCACATGGCGTGGCAGACCTCTCCTGCCTCGCCCGCTGCTCCCCTCAGCAGTGTATTTCTGATCTGCCTGTTCTGCTCCCCGCTCTGTCTCTGGTGAACCCTTTCGCCGCCCCAGGCCTCTGGCCTGTACCCTAGCTTGTATGTATAAATAAAAAAAATAAATCTTAAAAAAAAAATGAGTAAAAATGGAAATGAAAATAAAGAATGTCTCTACAAGAAAGCAGTTGAGGAAGGTTCTTCAAACTGAGAGAGTGAGAAATAAACTTGACTGAAGCAGTTTCATCAGGCGCCTTTGAGAATAAATTACAATATTATCCAATTATGATGATGCTATCATATTTAAATACAAATAAATCCCAAAGACACTATTAAAGTATGCTGATTACTTATAATGTTTCTATTGTAAATGGTTATTGAAATCACTTAAAGTTACCTGTTTATCTGCACTAAGCACATACTGTTAGATTTTTAGTGTCTCATTTTCACTGACACATACCATTTACTGGGGTCCACTAATTTTATCTTCTCTCCTCCTTCCTTCCTGCATCTCTCTTTTCCACCTCATTTGCATTAATGTATGATTCTTTATTTCTATTTTTTCTTAAGAATAGTAGTTACTATATAAACAAAAGCCATTACTCTCCCACTTTCTTTCTTTTTGGTAGGAATGAAGCTGAACTGTCCTCTATCTTCCCATACTAAACTGTTTTCTGTATGGAAAGCCATTTTGTTTTTATCATAATTAAGCATTCTCCATAATATTTAATAAGAACAATGTAGTTTGTTCCCATCCCATTTTGTGCAAATTATTCACTAGGATTGTCTCTATTTCTAAATAATCCTCCCTAAAATTTGGTTCTTTGAGCCTTTGGTAGGGAGAATATTAAAACTCTTATAACTAGGCTAAGATACTTCAGGCTTTTCTGTATTCTTGTTACCCAAAAGCCATGAATTAGAGTTGGACCCTAGTGTTGTGTAATTAGTTAAATATTTATTTTGATATGTCTTTAAAATGAGTCTTTATTGTGGAAGCCCAGTCTAAGACTCTTAGAACCCAAAGCTCCTGGTACTATGACTGTGTAGCTGGATGGGGTGCTTGTGACTGCATCAAATGCCTATGTGCATATTCATTTAATGAGTGATTATTGAGTATCTCTCATACACTAGACACGGTATGTGATCCTGGGGCTATCTGCTGCGGTCAAGCGTAGATAGTTCAATGAGAAAACACAGATAAGCTAAAATCTCTACATTGCAAGACCCAGAAATCTAATTTCATTTAATTTAAGCAAAGTGATAACTTGCGTTATATTGCTGGTCAGGAACATCAAAGAATTTAAGTTAAGTTTAGAACTATGCCCATGATCTCATGGACAAAGCCACCTAGAGCCACTGATAAACTGTAGCATCCAAAATATATCCTCTTCATTGCTACTGTCAACAATTCGCCTTAGTCTGTGAGACTATGATAGATGGGAGGAAGGGTAAGGTACTGGGGGGAGAATTTATTCATCTGTTCTTTAGCAGACCAACTTTATCAATCTTTGGCCGAAGATGACTGGATATGTGACTTTTAATATTTCCCATCCTTTACTTATTTCACTTTAGGGCTCCAAATGCAGGACTTCTTTCTTAGTTACAATGCCAACATTTCTGGAGAAAGGCTAGGATTGATCTTTATTCAAATACTCTTTCTGTGAAGTGTTACAAGTATTTTTTTTTTCTTCCACTGGGATGGAGGAAGGTAGCATCCAGGGAATTGAGGAAAACATGTTATAATACATGGTCCCCTCTGAAATTATGGGTGGTGATGGGAAGAAAGAGTCTTATAAAAGAACACTTGGCACTTGCAGAAAAAGACATGTTAATCTATTTAGTATACATATGAAAAGAGATGCGTACAGTGGTAGGAGATGATATTTAGCATGATTGAATACTTAAAGAGAGTATTTTAATCTGTTTGGGCCTCTATGACAATACACTATCAACTGGATGATTTAAACAACAGAGATTTATTTCTCATGGTTCTGGAGTCTGGGAGTCTAAGATCAAGTTGCCAGATGATTTGGTTCCTAGGGAGAATGCTCTTTCTGATTTGCAGACATCCACCTTCTGAGTGTGTCCTCACATAACAGAGAAAGGGAGCACTCTAGTTTCTTCCTGTTCTTTTAAGAGCAATAGTCCCATCATAGGGTCTTCATCTCCTATAATGTATATAAATCTTAACTGTTCTCAAACACCCTACTTCCAAACACCAACACATTGTGGGTTAGGGCCTTTGCATATCCATTTGAGAGAGGCAAAAACATTCAACTCATGTTAAGGGGCCAGTAAGAACAAAAAGGGTTTTATTGAGGCCCAGGAGTTTAAAGAAGACTATACTTGAAGCATAAAGACCAGTCAGCTGTGTGAGCAGAGGAGACGAGGCAGTCTACGTGATTGGGTAGCTGTGTAAGAGATAGAACTCTGAAGGAGAATAATTGAGTGAAATAATGAAAAAGGAGAAAAGCAGACCCAACAGAGGAGCTGCTGCAATATTTTATTAGGTAAGAGCAGCCTGGACTAAAACAGAGACAATGAGGATCGGGAGAAATAAGTGCCACTGAGCGCTGTTGCGATGGTTCAATGGAGAGTGGATGATTGTGTCACTTTCTATTATGCTCAGCAGCCTTTAGAAATAATTGGAAGAGGAGACTGATACATTGAGGCTTAGGAGACCTGTCCCTTCTTCCACCTAGGACACTCTATGAGAATCATCTTAAATGTTTTGAGAAACATAAATACAGTACTTAATTGTCATTATCACGAACTTTCAACTTAGTTCCTTATTGCCAAAAAAATAAAAAACACTAATAAACAATTAAATAAACAGATATAGATTTTTATCATATAATAATAACAATAATAATAAAAACACTACATCAAGAATATTTGAAGAACTTTTAATATACTCTAGAGGATCGATCAGCCTCCATTTCACAAACATGTTGTATACACATGTAGATAAACAGATGCCCCACACATACGTCTTCTACAGTTTTACTCCTGTGTGGTGTAGTAACTCTGAGCATTTCAAAGGCCATGGTGGGAGTAAGTGGTATAACAAGTGATCAGCATCAAATAATCCTATCACCATTCAAGACTGGGATCAATTAGATATTCTCAGCTGTTTGTGTCCAGAGATCCTTTATCAGTGGGCAGCTTGTGTGCTATCTTTGAAGAAAGGTGTTCTATTTCACAGGGAAAAGATGGGGAAAGAGAGCAAGGCTATTGCTGTTTAATTATACATTTAATAAAATGTTAAAGTGCAAACTCTGTTCAGGAAAAATTAACACTCTATACCAACCCTGAGATTTTTGTTTTAATGTTTTAGAAGTTTGTTATTTCTTTTATTTTTAGAAAGAATTTACAAATTACAAATAAAGAAGTCAATTTGCTATTAAATAAATAGTTTAGATAATGGTTTATACATTATTTTATTACCGCATTTTATTCTGGAGTCCAAGATTGGATAATAAATTACATAGTCACCTTAGTATAATGGAACTCAAGTTTACATTTGCTATTTTAATTATCATCAAATGATACTTTGTGCTGCATAACACTATTATTTCTATTTTGCATTGAGAAAATAAATTCAGAGAATTAACTAGGTAAAAATGATTAATCTGTATCTTTAAAAGTTGTTTCAAAATAAATGTTCATATTAGAAAGCAAATTGAATTTTTTACCTCTCATATAACAAGTTTTAATTTTTCTTAATTTTTTTCTTTTATTTTAAAAAGAATGCTACATTTGTGTTGGGCAAAAATTACTGAGTCAAAAACTTACAAAAGAAGCTACAACATTTACTTTCCAGCTTGCAAGACAGAAATGGTATTTTTTTTGATAATTTAATATATCATGTTAGCAATATTTTCAATTTTATAAATGAAAATGCACCCCTTCATGAAAGAAATAATAAAATGTGGTTGTCACGGTGGAAACAAGAACTGCCTCATAATCACCTAATTTTCTTTTTGACAAAGTTCTTATCTTGAATGATTATTTTTTCTGCTCTTCAGGGCACAACATCTTACAAAAAATTGAACTATTTTGTATCATGAATTGGCTTATTATTATTATTTCTCTCTCAGATTCAGGCAATGAGTGATATAAAGACCAATAAATAAACCAAACAGAATATGTGTGGAAACAGATCTAAGTGAAGGGACCTTTTCATCAACATTTCACAAAATCGCTTTAAAAAAAGAACTTCCTTAGAGATAAAAGCTATATTATGAAAATTGTTTGTTTAGATATACACACACATAAAAACATACACACACATATACATACATACATACACACACACACACACACACACACATATATATAAAGAGAGAGAGAGAGAGAAACATTTGGAAAGTAGAAGCAATATTAAGCACAATCATTGTTCAAATTAGTAAATTATTTAAATAATTATTGCAAAGTCCCAGAGCACATGGAACTTTATAGAGGAAAATTTCAGATGGAAGTGGGCTAGACATATACCAAGTTCTAATATAATTTCATGGATGATCAATGCTCCTTTCACTTGCAGTTGTGTTTAGTTTGTGTGAATTTCAGTCTAAGCTTTACAAATTGCAAAGCATTGACATATTTACTCATTTAACTGTCACAACAACCCTTTGTAGGCCTTCTTCTTTTTGTAAATTCATAATCTGAATTGAAGACTAAGCTCTTCTAGGACTCCTATGAGATATTCCCATCTCACTTTCATAGATTAGCTTCATATTTACACAATATTGTTTTTTATATATCGATTGCCCTTATCATTGTATTGACCTATTTATTTTTAGAATTTTTCTCTTTCTATATAGTGAATTCTTAAATAACACTTACTATGCACACTATTATCTTTATCACTTCTACAGTTTGGTCCTAAATTTGAATAAATGTGCTAAATGAATTAATGAATTTGAATTTGACAGACAAGAAAACTGCGTCCTTGGAGTGCTTAATAGGCATACCCAAGACTACAGAGGTGGTAAGTGAAGAAGCACTGGCTGTTTGATACGTAAAAGGCCATTGTCACACGTATTGTTCTTCTCTCAAGAGATTCACATTCCTATAATTGTCATGTGAATTTAATATTTTCAGAGATTCTGAACAGGAGGAACCACTTAAAGTTTTCCAACTTAAATAAAGAGCCCATTAAACGTTATGTTTTGTTTTGCCCATTTCATATCCTTCTGTGCAAATGTTTTTTCACATTAGCTGCTCTAAAGCAAAGCAGCATGATTTTATAAACAGCAGTACAGGGCAGTATCATGCAGCTAAATGGATGTCTCTTTATACTACAAAAATCTTTGAGAACTCCAAAATTTAATATACAATAAGAAATCTCTTATAATAATATTAAAATTTTTGTTTTCACAAGAAAAATTTATGCCATAAATCCTGATTTGAAAACTCTTCATATAATAATAAACACATCCTGGAAACTGCTTTTAGTCAATTATCTATTTATTATATTACACTTGTGAATCAGTTAATCTTAATTCAGAATGGAATGTTATTCCTTTGTGAAGCATTGGGCCAGGAGAGGTTGTTAATGTCATAGGTTTGTAGTTACAATATGTCAAGTTAAAGAATTCAGATTTTACTCTCTGTAAACCAACTGAAATCTAGAGATTCTACAAGGTGAAAAGTAGTAAAAAAATAAAAAAAGAAAAGAAAAAAAAGATCAATCAGGTAAAACCAGGAGTCGAGAAATATAATGAAATGGCAAAAATAAGTTGATTGTTCCTAGTTCTAGGAAGATAATATTGTCTCTGAATCCTTTTATAGTCTATAATTAGGTACTGGTTATCTGGGACCTACTCTTTTAGGGGTTCCTGCTTCTTTGTAATTAAGTAATATGTGAATTAGAGTAGGTATAACTACGATCCAGTTGGTTTCGTGATCTACAGCAAGGTGTCCTGACTCTACCCTTCACTTTTCTATCTCATTGGCTTGTTGTGAGAATCCAATGGGGAAAAATGATATGACACTGTAAATGTTTGATGTTTGGGGAAACACAGGTAAAATCTGCATGCAGAAGAGAGGACTGAGGACCAGGGAAGTGATAGCATTTGGAAGCGTATGGGAAGCCAGTCTAAGTTCAAAGTCAACAAAGGGAGGAATATGGATATCAGAGATTTGCAGGTAAATGGAACCAGTGTCCAGATATAAAATGACTTAAACCTCCCCTACTTCGGGGCATATCAATTACACAAAGCAATGCATGCTCCTCATATGTTATTGCTGAGAACTATTTATTCTCCATTTCCTTGTAACTAGATAAACTACCACTCATGCCTAAAGAGGAAAACAAAACCATGTAGAGAGGAAACTATGACTGTATTTCCATTTTAAATTATATCACAAAGCATTGAACAAAAAAGGAATTCAAAATAATGAAGATTAAATTCTAGTTCATATTCAAAATCACCCCAGCAGAGTAATGAGCGATAATCAATAATCAAGGTCTCCCACTGTGTTTATCCAGTTAACTGTGGCTTTTTAATCGAGAGGGAGTGCTTTCTACTAAAAATATTTGGGTCCTGATATCCAGTTAGACCTAAAAATCTCTTCACTACAGGAAAAAAAAATAGGTAATGGAGACTCTGGGGTATATTGGGGGGAAAAAAGGGAAGAGATTAAGTTGGTAATTTTGTACAGGAAAAATTTAAAGAACCAGAAGAGAAAAAATAAGAAAAGGGTAAAACTTTCAGGCAGTGTGAAGTTGTTTCTTATGAGTCTTTTACAACATATACAATTTTTTAACTCAATCAACAATGTAGAGGGCAAGTTTTAGGATGTCTGTACATGAGCTGAACATAGTAGAAAATATAGCAGGGATAGGAAGAGAACTTGCTGATAATACAGTACTTGCAAAACAAGCTTATGCTATTTCCCTGTTGACACCGTGTCTGCTGTCTACCAGGGCAATCATATTCAACAGTAATTGTCTAACAATTGTTACATACTGAGAAAATACTTCTGATTACAGACATTAACACGTTTAGGCATTAAACCTCCTCACTGTAATTACCCTTGAGCTTATTCTCACAAATGAATTAATATGCTGATCGCTTGGACTAATACAACCAGCAAAAGGGTGATGAATTGCTTCCAAATCAGATAAAATGAAGCATGACATCATTTAATTAATTTCATGGAAGTGGGGGGTTGACACAGTAAGAAAACATTTCCACTGGGGCTCTCATCCCAGAATGGGGTGAGAAGCAGGGGTAGGAATTAGGAAGAGGAGGATAAAGCTTGTTTTCTTTGAATAGGTGCATTCACACTCTCCAAAGTACCATGAGAGACAGTGTGATTTGTAACCAAAATGGCTAGTGTGAGCCATTGTGTGCTTCAATAGGAGGCCTTAGAAATCAAAATATGCTGGCTTCTCCATTCTAATGCTGGGAACGATTTGCTTTGCTAAATGACTGACTCAAACTAATATGACCCAAATATCAAAAATTAGGTTCTGAAATAGAAAATCAAAGAAACAAAAGGCAAATATATTTATACCTTCCTCACAAGGTTGGGAGTCTTGGTAAGGAACAAAGTAGCTGGGTACATAGGAAGTCCATTATCTTGATTTGGATCAAAAGGTGACTTATTTGTGTAACTGTGAGGTTAGTAATCCATCTTCCTGACTAGTGTTGGTGTTGTTTAGCTATCCAACCAAAAGAGCTTTAGCAGAGCTACTAACAAATCAATAGTACTTTAGTTAGATTGTAGCTTGATTTCCTCCATTATCTCTTACCCATTTCCACCTTTGAAGAAGCCTGGCTCACCTAAACAATGGATTTTTAAAGGAGAAACATGCTGGAATTAATAAGGTTGCCTTCATTAATTGTATACAGAATTTTTAATTGTATCCGTGGGATAGAAGACTGAAGGGTACCTGTTAAAAGTCCCATTGCTTTTTCTAGCAAAAGAACATAAAAACTTCAGATGGTTGAGTCATAATTTTATATTTTTAGAAAGAAATAAATCTTGTTCATTTTTTATTACATGAAAGACTTAAGACTTTCTAAAATCTTCCTTTGCATTCCTCTTTCAATAGTGTATAACCATAAAAAATAGACTCTCAGCAACACTTGTTAATTAATTAAATTTATATCTGTAACAGTGCAAACTCAATAACCCTACAGTCTGGTTTGGATCTCCATTACTGTGTGACTTTAGGTACCTTGTCTGAGTCTGCATTTTCTTAACCGTAAAATGAGCTCAATAATATACTCAGACTTGTGTAAGGATTCTATGCAGGAGACCTACAAAGTAGCTGCACTCAATAAATATTGATTTGTTGATTTGTCTTCCTATCAATTGTTGAAATTGCCAACATTTATTGTTAGCACGATTTATTGATTTAACATGATCTCACATCCATTCAATGCACACCTACTCTTGTACCCTTACATACTCTCTCTCCCCTAACTTTCTGTGCTCTCACTCTTATCCATCTCCAAGGATGTTTTCTCTGTAACAGTGAGAATAATCATTTTATAATATAAGTAGGATTCATCATAGTTTTTTACTCAGTACCCTTACACAATCTGACTTTATACTTAATATTAAATCCAAATTTTTTTCCATGACTATGTTCTTTGATGCCTACATCCCCAATTAATCTATATTATAGCCCATTTTAGCATAGAGGCTCAGATCTGGGAAGGAGGTTAGACAAGGTTTTTAAAACCAAAATGAACAAAGGAACATTTCAAGTCCATCTGAAGATAGCAAAGTCTCCGCTACTGCAGTTTGGATGATTGTATATAGGCTTATTGGTTTAGGCAGGTGCTGAAGGTTGACTGGTTTGACTGAATTGCGAGAGCCTGCCTGGGATGGTGGTGTCCAGCTGCCTCTGTTGCAAGCTGCAGCCAGAGTTGACATGATGGCACCCAGTCAAGACTAGCCCATGACCACAGGCTGGGAGGTCATGGCTAGGTTGTCCAGGTCATATTGTTCTCAGTTCCTGAAATAAATATGCCTGCCTCAGAGCTTTTGGACATAGTTTCTTTTGCTAGAACATTCCTCAGCTCTTCACATAATTATTTATTTTGCTTTCTTCAAGTCCTACCTCAAATATTACCTCTTCAAAGAAGGCTTTCCTGACTACTCCTTCATTCATTCTTCTCCATTTCAGCTCATTTTTCTTCATTTTACTTATAATAATTTGTAAATATTATACTGTTCAAGTTATTTATTTTTGTTATTGATGCATAAATGTATACATGTATCTACTTGTCTTTCCATTTATTTATTAGTTTCTATCTGTAAGCTACACGTGGGGATTAAGTTACAGTAGGTGATAAATAAGATCATTTTGTCACCTTATTTTCTAAAGACAACAGGCCAAAGGAAGGCTACAATGTTTGAAGGGGTGTCAAACATCCAACTATATTTAATTCACATGTATTATAAAAAGATGCCACTTGCATTTTTTTAGGGGTATTACCATTAGATCAAAATGAATATCCCTTTAGGAAAAAAAATCTAAAACTTTATTTTTATATACATAATGTTAATATTCACATATTTGCATACAGTAAATCTTTAGAGCAGGCAAATGTCCTCTAACTGCAATTTCAGACTGGTCAAGGTAACAGACCTTTTTCATTAAGTACTTCCAAATTTATAATCTATCCATGAATGTGAAAAATCTGTGCTAATTAAAGCCTGTCATATAGGCCAATAGTGCATCGAGGACCTGGGTGTTTTGCAGGATTTAAAGGAGCAGGCTCTGCATTAAATAGAACTAGAGTTTTCCATACCGTAATGCAAGATCTTGTTTCACTCTGGTTTTGTGACCTGATTTACGAGCAGTTGCTAAAATGTTCAATGGGATTTTCACCTTGTGAAATGTTGATCAATTTTATAGTGAGGGAAAGGAAAACTTCCAATGTACAGAACATTTGTTAGGCCACATTTAGTGGATAAAATCCTCACTCCTTTTACATCAACCTGTCATGTGCCTCAAGAATTTCAAACTTGAATGTCTTCCAGAGGTCCGTCAGAGTGATTTTCTTTTTTACTGGGAAGTGATCTATAGAAAATGAAGAGTTCTAAGCTAGCTAAATGAGGTAATTCTGTCAGTTCTAGCAAATTCTTGCCATGCAAGAGTGAATTCATAAATGTGGTTTTGTCAAATTTTCTAATTGTTCAAGAGAAACCAGATATCAAGATTTTTCCAAAACCATATAATATATATGTAAACATACACACATATATATGGCAAGTAATTAAAAATGTAACATTGAATGAATGAACAACAGAAGTTTGTGCCTTTTTGTACCATCATACTTTTATTCTCTAATGCAGCTCTGCTCATTAGAAGTATAATGTGAACCAGTAGCTATATTAAAGGAAGTAAAAAAGAAGCAGATGAAATTAATAGAAATAATGTATTTTACTTAACTCAATATATCTAAAACATACTCTATGTAGTCAATATAAAAAACTATTGATGAGATACATTCTCTTTGCTAACCTACACTTCCCAAATTGGGAATTCATTTTAAATTTATAATACATCACTATCTGGATACTAATGTTTCACTGGACAAACTTGATCTGTATTTAGATCTCATAAAATATACAGTTGAAAAAAATCAATTCACATAACCCAAATTTTCCAGATATCCCTGCTTCCCATACCTGAACTGAGCACTAGTTTTAAAGTTACCAAATGCCTGTTTGTTTTTAAAATATCTACAGGTAAATGCAAAATCTATAACATTGAATGTCATACCACCAACTCCTCTGAATACCCAACTGTACTACCAGAGATAATTACCAATTTTACTTTAGTATGTTCAGACTAAATACTCATACTTGCACCTATATACACACATGCATATACACAGTTACTTATATATTTCTCTGAATATATCTATCTTACAGGTGAAGATTAAAAGCTGCTTTTAAAAGGAAGAGAATAGCTGTTTTGATCAGGTAAAACCTCAATGGAATTTTTCTTAATTGAAAAGTTTTAGGTTACTACATATAGTTGAGAGAATACGGTCATGACAAAAAATTTATTTCCCTAATATAACAGAGGAATATTAAGATTTTGAGTCTTTCCTGGCAAGCAATGACTTGGGGATCAGGAACTGACAGAGAGTGAATGAGTTACAGAATTTGGTCCCTAAGGATTAAAAGCTGCCCAGGCTACCATACAAGAGACTTCCAATGGGTAAGAAACAGCCTGTGGTATAGGCTGTTTCTAGGGATTTAAGCTGGTATATTTATCATTAAATATTAATTTGCTGCCTGTTCTGTGCCAGGGTGTAACCTCCTTGAGATATTCTGAAGCAAAACTCATGATGGATACCCGATAACTGTGTGTAATTATGTGATTAAATTTTTCTGTATGTTGAATTATATGCTTTTAAAAATTTCATATTCTTGGGCTTCCCTGGTGGCACAGAGGTTAAGCTGTGGAGCTGTCGGCAGCAGTGACACAAGTTCAATGCCCGGCCAGGGAAAGTCCCACATGGTGCGGCAGACCTCTCCCGCCTCACCCGCTGCTCCCCTCAGCAGTGTATTTCCGTCCATCTGCCTGTTCTGCTCCCCACTCTGTTTCTGGTGAACCCTCTCGCTGCATCATGCCTCTGGCCTGTACCCCCGCTCTTGTATGCATAAATAAATAAATCTAAAAAAAAGGCTATCAAAATTATCACATGTGCAAATTCCACACAAAATTATTTAAAAAAAATTCATATTCTTTAAATAGCTTAGTCAGACATGCTGTCTGTATTACTTTTAATGTCTCTCTATATATATTGTTTTGATAAAACCTAATTTATTGAACCACTTCTGGATGTTCCAATTTTTCATTAAAATAAACCACATTATGATTAATATAATTTTACAGAATTTTTCTGAGGATAAATTTCCAGAAATTTAATTTCTGAGTTGAAGTGCCCAAAATTATAATTTAAATAAAATGTAAAAGTTCATACTAACTTGTATTTTGACTCATGTAACAATTTCTTTATCTGTTCATTACTTACCTTATATTAGAAAACTTATTTAATTTTTTATTTGTTTTATCATGTTATGAATATCTGTTTATTAGCCAATTTATTTTCTCTCATTAAAATAGCATCTTTATTCTCATTTTGATGCATAGCTTTTATAATCATAGCAAAAAAATAAATAAACATAGACTTGCAGGAAATTGATAAAGCAATAAAATCCCATGAACACTTCACCCATTTTCTCCCAATGTTGACATTTTACATAATTGTATTAAAGTATCAAAACCAATAAATTGGCATTAAATAATGCCATTAGACTATAAAAATACAAATATAGAAAAACAGGAAACAATTGTGCTAGATACAAATTTATAAAGATAGATATGATTATAAAATGTACACTTGTTCATTTTTTGTTGGTGTTAATTTTTATAACATTGATTTCATAAAATTGCTTAAATTATAAATTTTTCTTTTATCACATGTTGTAAATCATGATTTTTAGTTTAATGTTTTTTTTATTTACCCTTTTCTGTCACATACAAATTTTGCTTTTCATATAATTGAATTTCTGAATCATTTCCATTATAGTTTCTTGCTTTGTTTCATGTTAGAAATTTTTAAAAGCCCAGCATTCATAATTATTCAATTTGTATTATGAGTTCTCAATTCTTTTATGAGGGCTTAAATAAATAGAATTGTAAAGTCAATTGTAATGATTATGGATTGCAAAGTTTGTTTCCATTTGTAAAACACAATGCAGTAAAAAATGCTTAAGATTTATAGAGCTTTTGATCTGAAAGTTAACATTCAATATTTTTCTAAAAATGATTATTCTGCCTGCTTTATATATTAGCCTAGAAAGTCCATATTTAAGAAAAAACTATTAGGAAACTTCCATTTTGATGACAGTTCATAAAATCTACTTCTTTTGGAATTACCTGAGCAGCACAAGGATAATGAAATATAGAAATGCAAATTCCATCTTTGCCGAAGTTGGGGTATAAATAAATGATAATTGTGTAATAAGAATTTAAGATTGAACAGGGACATGGGAGTAAGTAGAGAAAAGACAGCTATGAAAAAAAAATCTCAGAAAAAAAGACAGTAAAAGTGTAATTCTCCAAAGGGAAGTGCATATGCTGAGGTGAAAATAGAAAGTTCAAAATTCAGAAGCAGGAAATATATCTAATTTATATGGAACTAGTTTATAGAACTTTCCTGTCCCCAATGTGTTTCTGAAAAGGAAGAAAGTTGAGTTGAATAAAGAATTTTTTAAAAGGTAATAGCTTAATTATATTTAAATCTTGTTGTGGTTTAATAGCAGAATCTCTCTATGTCTAATGAAAGCCAAAGATTAAATTAATTCATAAAACTTTCCTGTTAGCCAAAAACTCAGTTCCAGACAGTTTCTTATGATACCCTTCTTTAAATAGCCGAATAAAGCAGGGACTATAATCGAATTAAAATATAAGGAATGCCTACAGAAACAAAAATAAAAGACTTGAATGTACAGATCGAAATGGCAAACTGTGAATCTGAAATATTAAAAAAAATAAGCATCTGAGATAAGAATGGTTTAGCAATATAGGCTGAATAATCAATTCATTCATTAATTAAAAAAAAAATCAAGCTGACCCCAGACTTCTCTAATTCTTCACAACAACATTCAATGACGGAAGTGGTAGAATTGCTGTAGGCAGGATAGAAAGTCATGTGAGTCTCAGCAAGCTCTTTGATACTGAATATTAACACAGGCCGAGGCTGACAAAATCATTATAAAGTGGAAAGCAGCATTTTATCCACTGGAAATGTGAGGCAAGGTCATGTACCCACACTGTGATATGACTGTCTGTTTCTATAAAGGAACCGCTCCAAAATCTGTGGGAAGATGTCCTTTACTACATGGTGCATATATAATAATATATTGGTACAAATAAGATATACAAATAATGTTATTTGTACTTGTACAAATAACATATCTAGTACAAATAATATATGAAGTACAAATAAGATACAATAGAAGAGGAAAATATATAAATAAATATAATTGAATAATGACTGCACATAGCATAAATGAGACCAGTTTGCTTAAAACATGGATTTAAAAATGTTTCGAAAATAATTCTTCAGAAATTATTGATCTATCAATAAGTATATACTGTAAACACATGCACATTTAATAATATTAATAAAATAAATAATATGTCTATTTTTTAAAGGAAAAGAAGACAACAACAAAAAATGAAGAAAATACATTGGTTTATCATATCTTATGTTCAGGCACTGGACTGTTTTCTCTAGCACCTGGGGAGTGCTCTAAAAGCAATGGATTTAATTAAAATGCCCGCTATAAGTTCAAAAAGTGAGTAAACAAGCCCACTGGGCTCATCTTCCTTTAAAACTCCATTATTATGTACTTGAATAAATGCTAATTAATCCCTTAGAATAGGGTTTATCCCTGAAATGTCACCACCTGTATCTTAGCAGAGCCAGCTTATACAGTATTTTAGTGTGTTAATTAAAAGAATGTTAGATGACGGGCCTCCCTGGTGGCGCAGTGGTTAAGCGCTGCGCTGTGGAGCTGTCGGCAGCGGTGACGCGAGTTCGATGCCCGGCCCGGGGAGAATCCCACATGGCGCGGCAGACCTCTCCTGCCTCGCCCGCTGCTCCCCTCAGCAGTGTATTTCTGATCTGCCTGTTCTGCTCCCCATTCTGTCTCTGGTGAGCCCTCTCACCACCCCACGCCTCTGGCCTATACCCCAGCTTGTATGTATAAAATAAAATTAAAAAATTAAAAAATTTTAAAAAAAGAATGTTAGATGATGGACTAGTTTAGCCCATGGCTTATTTCTAAGTTAAATGCACTATAATCACTGCTCATCATAATTGGGAGGCTTTTAACATTTAAGAACAGAACTCTAGATAATGCTAGAATTTTTCATAAGAAACTGAAATCTATTTCTATTTAATTTCTAGATGACCAGAATTTACTTTATATAAATACTTTTTTCCCTTAATATAGGATGCTGCATGAATGAGTGTTGTCTTTGCACAGGGATCATGCTAATCTTCTATTTATTGTCCAGTTTTAGTGAAAGGGCTGCCCAATCAAACACTAAATACTTATTTTTAATATCAATTATAATACAACCTTTAAATGAGAAACTACACTTGCTTATCCTGGAATGGTTGAGACTAATGAGAATCAAAATGAATTTCCTTCCTTAATTTTCACATACTTACTTTTTTTTTAAAGATTTATTTATTTATGCATACAAGCTGGGGTACAGGCCAGAGATGAGAGCCGGCGAGAGGGTTCACCAGAGAAAGAGTGGGGAGCATTGGGCTAGGCAGGAGAGGTCTGCTGCGCCATGTGGGACTCTCCCCAGCCAGGCATCCAACTAATGTCACTGCTACCGACACCTCCACAGTGCGCTGCGCCAGCAGGGAGGCATGCACATACTTTCTTTTAACATGTATTTACATGTTATGTAAACATACTACTTTTTGTAGCATGTAAGTTTAGTCTCTATAAAAGCTTCCCACATACCACAACTCACAGTCTAGTACAAATTGAAGTTCAAGTCAGAATAGAATCAATACTGGAAGCAAGTATTGGAAAAATGAGTATTGGAAGTTTAGAAACAAAGAGAAGGGAGAATCTACTAACATTGGTGGCTTAAAGTCTCCCTAACAAGATCAAAGAAACTTCTTAGAAGAAATAGAATTTGATGGAAGTGTACAGATTTCAAAGCAAGAGAAACCTTTCAACTTTTGTGACTAATTTAAAAGCTATTCTACTTGTCAATCCTCCCCCGTTATCACTTTTGTATTTTAAGTAGTTCAAGTGACTCCAACATTATAATGCAATGGTCCAACATTATAATGCACAGGTTCAAGGGTTCAGTAGCCAGGACATCAAATCCCAGCTCACCATTTAATAGTTGTGAGATTTTGGGGCAAATTATCTGAGTTATTGGAAACCTGCTTCTGAATCAGTAATTTGTTTATAACCACAACTACTAAATAAAAGTTTGAATGTGGAAAAAGAAATGCTCAAAATGTTGCTCAAAAAAGATAACTAGTAATATAATAAAGTGGCTAAACCATTTGAGTTAATTCTATTTTATTTTATTACATAGACTTGCTGAAGTGTGTCCAGACACTTAGTAAATCTGTGGTCATTTAATTAGGTTATTGCTGGCACACTGATTAATCAGAGAGATAGAAAATAAACATTTTTTTTTCCAGTTTGCTTTTGTAAAGAAGGTAAATCTAGACCTAGCTCCTTTGGGATTTTTTCCCCCTATTTATTATAAAGGTAAGAGGCCACTGTTGATTCCTGACTTTCATCTTTAATATTTAGGAATGACAACTTCTAAATATACCTCATAAATGATACTAGTGTAGGGGGAACAGAATGTCAGAATGCTTTAGATAGGCCATAGGGCTACTATTTTAATTACTTAGGATCTTATCTTTTGGTAAATAGCTGTCTAAACTGACTCATTTTAGGTAAGCACTTTTGATCCAATTTTCCTTAGGTTGTATTCCAAAAGAGAAAGAAAATCTTCAAATAGTAATATAAACATGTTTAATTACTGCTTGACAGTTATTAGCAGCATTGGGTAAGGAAAAGTACATTGGGGAAAGAATAAATCCAAAAATGAATTGGATTAAAGGTGTAGAAACTAGATAAATCAATGATGGTGTGGTGTTGCAACAGAAACTTTGCTGCCTTGAGGGACCCAACAGTTGTGGAGCAAGTTTGCAAGGCAAGATTCTGATACTTGAGCAGAAGTTCTTGTGCCATTTCTTGAAATCGTACAATTTAGTAAAAGCTGATCATGTGACAATGGTATGAGGAATAAGGTCCGGAGGGCAGGATAGGAATGGGGAACAAAGTTTTACAAGGGACAGGGAAGGGGGCATCGTGACCAACCTCGGGAGGCATTTGTAGCAGCAAAGTATGATATTATCACAGGCAGAGTTATCCTGAGACCACCATGGAGATAGTCACGTAATCAGGTCAACAGCTGCTGAGGTGTCCCCAGGGCTGCTTTGTCATGCAGGCTATTCTCCGTAGGTAGTCAAGGAATGCTCTGCTGTGATTTGCAGAGCTCAAATACGTCACAGCTGACAATGAGTGGCCAGTTAGTAGCCAACTCATAGGAACCTACAGTGTGGATTTTTCCAGCATTCTCCTAAGAAATAGAAGAAAAGTCCAAATACGGTATCCAAGAAAGCATTGTGAAATTTGGTGGGCATGCTCCAGCGTCCAAAGATGTCCACCATGAGTGGAATCCATAAATGTTCCCGAGTAGCCAGTGGTACAAAGATTATAAAAAATTCCCCAACTTTTCAACCTCCACACAGTCATGTATTTTCCAGTTCCAAACTTTCTAATTGTCCCCATGGAAGAGTAGCATTTATTGTCCTCCCTGCTTTGATCTGGGCTAACTTGTTTTGATTAAAAGAAAGTGGTGGACATGACAGTGAGTCAGGACTGAGTCTAGCCACTCTATCCCTGGAATTACTACCTTTTCCATTAGAACAACCCAGACCAAACTGTTAGATAAGAATTTAGATACATCCAGTCCAGAACCTGAACTGCAGCTGATGATAATGTGTGAACAGCTGAGATCTAGACAATGGCCTAGCTGAGCCCAGTCGTATAACTTGCTCATATTCAGAACTGTGTGCTTAATAAATGAGTATTGTGTTAGTAATAGCTAGCAGACAAAATTGGTGGTAGTCATGATTAGGTAAACAGTTCATAATAGTCCACATACTCCATCTGATTTGGAGCCAGGTTTCAGCTAATGCTTGAAGGTAAAGGAGCAGAATCTTGTTCCAATAATAGAGAAAATTGGGATGAGGTTGGATAATTTTCAGAGCTCAAGTCAACAGACTAAAGGGACCAGAATGAGTTTCAAGCTCAGCAAAAACTGCAATGAAATCACTAACCTACAGTCAAGACTTAATCACCCAGATTAGAAAATTTCCACTGAAACTCAGCAGAAAATAGGGGTTCTGAGTTCAAAAGAAATGGTAAGTTTTACCAATTTCAGACATAGAGACTGACATCAATTTTGGTAAGACAGAGTTGAGTTACAGGTAACACACTTTAGTCACCAAAGCTGAAAGAGCTGGGCAAAGCAGAAATTAGACAAAGGAAAAAAAATGAGAATTACGAAGCAGGATAAATGTTTAGTGTTGTTCAGAAGTGATAGGAAGAACCTCCATGCACATAGATCTCCCCGAATCCTCTCATCACCACTTTTCTTTCTTATTGACCTCCCAAAGAATATAAGTTGTATCTTACTACATAATTAAAAATATTTGATAATTTATTAGATTGCATATGATCATTAGGTAAGCCTATGCATGACTACTGTGTTATTTATAGAATAGATTATATAATCAACATCAAAGACTTGTACAAACACTAAGAATTTTGACTTAAACATGATATTCAGAGCTAGCTTTTTCAAATGATTAGAAGAATCAGTGAAAAAAGTCCAAGATTTGGATAGATAGTGTTGAGTGAATGGATTGGGGAGAATTATGAACCCCTGCTTGGATAAATCTTCATTTGGCATAATCATTTTGAGTCCTAGACAGGAGGTTTTAAAAAGATCAACAGCAGCTGGAATAAATGAAGAAAAATATTTCCGACATTAGAAAGGTTTGGCAACACTGTTTGAGGGAAATAGTGGCAAGTGCTTAGAACTTTTAATGTGAAAAATAGAAGACAAGAAAAAAGATGTCAAGATGTCACCCTCTTGGAATATGTAAAGATCAGTGTGTGGCTACAGATTTCTTTTGAGTTTCTCTACGACAAAGAAACTAGACATGGAAGCAGAATTCAGACTGCAAAGGGCACAAAATGCAGAAGGGAAATAAATAAAAACTTTAAAACAAAATTGAAGTTTGATCTGCTTATATTTTGAGACTGGAATCTTATTTATTAACTGAGACTTGAAGTTTCATTGCTGTAATTTAACTAGAAAGCACCAACGTACCCAATTGATTTATTATTTTATGAAATACTTTTTCATGTAATAATTATATACAGCTTTATGTTTCCTAAAATAATCCTTTGTCCTTTCTTGACAAATTCAGTTGATCTAAGTGAATGACAAAACAAAAGTGATGTCTTTCATGTAGTAGATTCTAAGCATTTTCCAACTCTGATTCGTGAACAGATGTCGACAGCATCAATTTCTAAAATAGGAGAATATTTGTATCATCCAAATCGTACACATTGTTAAAATCGAAGCACCATATTTACCTGAAATAAATCATTGAAGCTCATGATTATGTCATTTTAACTACACACTGCATTTTTCTGACCCCTTTCTTTATATTCATTGACATTACTTAGAATAATCCACTTTAGTTAAATTATTATTGTCACTAACAAGATAAGCTGTTTAAGTGTCAAAGAAATAGATTCAAATGAGCTTTTTAGGTCATTTGGTTGCATTCTAGAAAATAACTCAAGTATTTACCTACCACCATGGTGTGTTTGATAGAAACTAGAAACTATCGAGGCTGCGTTTTGACCATGAAGAAATAGAACCTGTATAGTAGGAAAGCATAATCACTGGCATCCTTGCTCAAACAAAGAAAGAAGTCTATTATACAGATTTAAAAATACATTACAGGGCCTCCCCGGTGGCGCAGCAGCTAAGCGCTGCGCTGTGGAGCTGTCGGCAGCGGCGACGCGAGTTCAACGCCCGGCCGGGGAGAATCCCACATGGTGTGGCAGACCTCTCCTGCCTCGCCCGCTGCTCCCCTCAGCAGTGTATTTCTGATCTGCCTGTTCTGCTCCCCGCTCTGTCTCTGGTGAACCCTCTCGCCGCCCCACAGCTCTGGCTTGTACCCCAGCTTGTATGTATAAATAAAAAAAAAATACATTTCAAAAGAATTTTCATATTTAATTATTCCTTAAGCAATTTTGAGGTTACTTCTCTGGACAGGAACTATTCATTGGTAACAAGTGAAACTTATTTCTCTTTTTGTCAGAAATTTTTGTATTTTTCATAGTTGATGAACAACTTGAGCCAGTTTATTTGAGGAGACCCATCTTTACCGAAGAACAAAACAGCTTATGTTAGGAAATTAATTTACTTTTCTAAAAAGCAATCAAATTCTGTGAGAAGCTGCAAGAAATTACTGTGACTCCACTGAGGAATAAAAACCCTCAATCTTGATCATAATATACCCATTGCTCTCCCAGGATTTGCCAATTTCCAATGCCAATTAAGAGTATAAAACTTTATGGTTTGGTTGTTTAGATGATCCAAGGGATGAAAACAAATTGTATTTCTTTTCTTCTACTTAGAAGTATTTATGCAGCCTCAGGAATCACTTTCTAAACACAAGAGGAATCTTATTTTTGCTATACTCTCAATGTCTTGGGTAGAAATGTGAAAACTTTTTGGGAGGGTAAAAGAGCAACATTTCAACTACTAGAAAGGAAAGAAAGAAAGAGACAGTATCACTCTTGTCATTCATAGGGATTCATCACATGGATTGATTCTATATTTCAAGTTTCCAAGTTATTGCCCTGGAATTTGCAAATTACACATTTTTCAAGGAATCAGCTACACTGTTTTCTGTAAAATATAGGAGAAAATATTTCCAATATTGTATTGATATGCTCCACAAGCTTTTGTAATATATGGATAAAACTGACTTTATTTCTAGGATATTCAATACTTGTTCCTTTACAGAGACCCTTTTGTAGTTAGCATTAAAACAAATATAAGAAACACACACACACACACACGCACACACACACACACATGGACATGAAAAGATTCTGCATTTGAATTACAAGTAGATATGCAGGAAATTATTTTTAAAATTGGAGGGCCAGAGTTTCACTGGCTCGCCTCTTCCTGCCAAATGAAATTAAGAAAACATTTTCAAAATCAAGAAAATGCGTTTTTTTTGTAAGTCAAGTCTTCCCTTGTCGTATCACATATAATATATGATTTATTATTATTATTCTGATTATTTTTGAGCTTTTTGAAATATACTTTGACTTGAGAGCTGTTTCTTTTTCCCCTTTTTCACACTCCCTCTCTCTTTTTAAAAAATATATTTATTTATATAAAAATGCCCAAAGATGCTCATTATATTATCAACATACAATAGTTATTTAAAAAATATTAATGTGATAGTTTACACTTTATTTTTTTAATTGAGGTCATGCTTGTTTCCAACATTGTATTTTACAGGTCTTACCTTCAAGTGGATTCAGGGAATGCTTCAATTGTCATCAGACTAATCTGTGAGTTGTAATTGTGAGACCCCCATTGTCAATCTGACCTCCTTTTTTTTTTTTTGTCAAAATTGAGACTAAGGAGCAATTTCTCTGACTCATTGTTACACTCACAAATGGTTGGTGATACGTTTCATTTCCTAAAGGAAAAGCAGAGGATGTGAGACAGAAGAGCCCAAGTCATTATCTCCACAGTGATGATCCAAAAATGTCTAGCAAAGAATAACTGAACGACATTTTTCATTATGGTAAACTAAAATTTAATTAACTCTGTTTAACCATGCAATATGATAATTTTTGATGGGAAGTTTGCTTGCTGGGGTAAATTATAATTTTTCTGAGACTGAATTCTGCATCAGGCCCTTTCCTACTTCTATTGTTACAAAGATAAAGTTTAAATATCCATTTAAAAAACATAATGGGCAAACTCTTAAAATTCTTTAAATGTTTTGAAATTAAATTGCAGAAAATGAGGAAAACTATCCTTTCTGGATTAGTTGGTTGATTGATACCCTTCTGCTCCCTCCCTACTTTCATTACTCTCCACCAAAATGACTCTTCTGATGTTTTAGGTATACATAATTGTGAAATATATAGTATAGGCTGCAATATATATTGAACCACAGGGTTACACTTTTATTCACCCAACACTGTGTTTATATAAAATATCTGCACGATTGTCTGTGTACATATAATCTGTTTCTTCTAAAAGCTGTAAATTACTATTCCATAGTGTCACAGATTATGCAAGTATACTACTTTTAAAAGATGCCAGTATTAGTTTGTATTGCTGCTGTAACAAATAATAACACATTTAGTGGCTAAAAGCAGCACAAATACGTTATCTTACTGTTCTGGAGTTCAGAAGTTCAAAGAATTAACATGGCTCTGTTCCTCTATAGTCTTCAAGGGAATAATTTTCTTTGCCTTTTCTAGCCTTTAAAGGCCACTTACATCCCTTGGTTGGTGACTCCTTCTTCTATCTTCAAAGCATGTAGTGTAGAATCTTCAAGCCTCTCTCTTTCTCTCTCTGTCCTCTGCTTCTGTCATTATATCACCTTCTCTGACACTGAAACTCCTGTCTCCTTCTTTTGAATGACCCTTTTTATTATATTAGTTCCACCAAGATAGTCTCACCATCTTGAGATACTTAATTTAATCACATCTGCAAAGTTCTTTTTTTCCAGGAAGTCAAGGTAACACAAATTAGGATGTGGGCGTCTTTGGAAGGCCATTATGCTGCCAACCGCAATATCAAAAAAAAAAAAAAAAAAAAAAAAAAAGTTGGGATGGGCCTACTTTTGGTGCTTGGCTATCACTATCTTTACTGTTGTTGTTTTGAGCAGATAATGCTGTTCCAAGAGTGTACAAAAATTCCCCAGAGAACATTCCACCCCACCATCAGCAGACTTTACCGTAGATCCATAGGAGCTACTGTTAAGGCCACACATGTTTTTAGCAAGTATCCTTCCTGTTATAGTTCCCCATCAGTGATTTGCATGCATTCAGGTCACAGATTCCTGACCTCTAAACTCCCCTACTTCATCTTCTCCCCATTTCATCAAGCTAACTAATTTTATCTGACTTGTCCACTCCTTGCTTTTCTGTCTTCCTTTCCCTCTGGCTCACAAGTCACCCACCCCCATTGCTTAAAAGAATCCGATCTTTCCTTAACAAAAGACTGTGATATTGTCTGGCAAATTCTTCTTTGTAAGCTACTTTCAAAAACAAGCATAAGAACTCCTTACATTTAGAAACAAACAAACAAAAAAGATTTAATTACCTTCTTAAGATTAGCGAACACACTTCTACACCAGTGAGGGGAAAAATCATGAGAATTACTGAATTGCATCTGCCTACCAAATTAGCAATTGTACTTATTGTTTAAGAGTTTTGTTCATTCACTCATTGGTTATACTAGCTTTGTGAGACCATGGGGAGAGTAGCTTGTGAGGATGCCAAAATCATAAAGGCAGAAAAATCCTGCCAATGCAGATGTGCAAATGTAATTTTGAACATACTTAGATGTCTGGCCTGATTTATCAGTTTTTTTCTGAATGTTGTAGGGGTTGACCAGCTTTTTCTTCCTTTCCCTACTCTACTGGAATGCAACTGATTCTAATGCATTTTCTTTCAAAGAGGTTCTTTACTTTCCTTCTGATTGGCTTGGGACTCCTGCTGATTGACAGGCAAGTCTACAGCTGTGGGTTCTCTTTTGAAGCTATTTTATCTTTTCTCTTTGACTTTCTTCTAATTTGATTGGATTCACTCTTGGAGCACCCTGTGGAAAGAGCCCTGATTACCCTCTTTTCTGCTGTGATTTGGTAGACAGCACAGCACTCTCAGAGGTCTTATCCCTTCTTTGTTAGTACTGGCTACCAGGGCAGCTCTGGGAGTGCTTATTCTGGCTGGCAGATAACTGCTCCCAGGTTGAAACTTCAAAGGCAAAATCCAGAGAGCCCCCAAAAGAGAATCTTCAGTCAGCTTCAAGGGGTTAGTGAGTGGGTCTTGTGGCTACTTTTGGAAATGTGAAAGACTCACTGAGAAATCAGCTTAACCTGAAGATCTTGAGGTCATTTTTTCAGGATTGAATAGTAATTGCAGGGTCCTGGGGAAATGCCAACTCTTTAGTTTTATGGGCAAGTATATAATGTGGTTTTCAATGAGAGGACTGTCATTGGGAGTATGTACTGAACTCACAGCCAAAGACTCCACATAAAGTCACTAGAGGCAGTGAGAGGTGTCTCTGTTTGGAATTGCTCATTAGCTGCATGTCAATCCAGGGCTTTTGGGCCACAACAGGAGTGCTTCAGGTCTGCAACTGACAAATCACACAATTCAATAGCTATGGTTAAGGGGTTCCATGGGAAACAGTCCAAATGTATTTTTCCCCCAGGTTCTGGTATTTGTTAATGTCTACAACATATTTTTCTAATCCTGAAGTTGGAATGGCTAGAACATTGAAGAAAAAAATATTCTCATGGTTCTTATTTTCCCCCAATGATAACAACAAAATAGTCCTTTTTTTATTCTTTCTCCACTTTCCTTTCCATATGCATTCATACATATACAATCAGACATGCATACACACCATACATGTTATAATAGGACTCATTCATGGAGACACATTGGAAAGGGCCCCAACTATTTCTCTTTTCATTGCCATTATTTTATATGGAAGAGAAAAATAATATTTAGAACAAATACCTGCTTCTCAATGCTCTAAGCCTCTACTTACTTCGTGGTGGACTTTTATCTTCAGTCCGTTAGTTCATCCCTCTGAGTCTTATTTGCCTCATCAAAAAATGAGGAAGGCAATAATACCAAACTTATATGGTTATTGAGAGGAGTCAAAGAGGTAACATTAAGTATTTTATAGAGGTAATTAGTTATTATTAGTTTTCTTGTCTTCTTCTGATCTATCCTCTTCAGAAGTCTTTGGCTCAGTGTGTGTTTGCATGTGTGGGAGTCGAGGTTGGAAAAGGAAAGAGGTCAGGGTCCCACATTCACAGGTGCTGCTCCCGCCTGTGATCACTCTACCTTGTTGTCATTTCTGTCATTTTCCTTTTGAGCCTTTGAGTGTTGTCTTCTACTTGGGTGCTTTCCATTACATTGAGGAGCTCCAGCTCACAGATTGCGATGAAGCTTGGGGGTGGTGCTGATGTTGACTCTCCCAGTCTCCAGTTTCAGGGGTTTCTCTTGCTTGGTTAGCAGAAAAGCTTTTTATCAATCTCCTATAGGGGACTTTCTTATCAGAAACTTTGGGCCCCAAATGATAGCTCTTTTCTTCCTGAAGAGCATTGTGTATGGAGAGACAGAAGAACAGAGGAACAGCAGATGGTCAGACAGAAATAGCCTGACTTGATCCCTGGAATCTCTATTCTCTTTAGCATATGGGCTGCTATTGTCCCGTGTCCCCTCTACTAGTCTTCTAAATGTGTACTGACTTTTGAGAAAGTACCCATTTCATCTCCTTCTAGTTCTGCTGCCCATGGAAAAAAAAATTCATTGGACATTAGAATTTCAATTGTGACAAAATTCCTCACTTTCCTACAAGGACCTGATACACATATTTGTGCTATCATCAAAACATTATTAGGATGATATTATCGAAACATTTATTTCCAATGATTTGCCAACAAAGATGCTAATATGTATATATGTGCACATATTGTAGTCCTAAGTCAGTGCCTGGTACACAGGAAGCACTAAATAAATATTGACTTGCAAATTATGAGCAGAATACCCTGTAATATAATGAATGAATATGCGAATACAAATTACAATTTAATATTACAAGTGTCTTGAGTCTTTACTTAGAGATTTGATGGTGATTTTGTGATCACAAATATGCCATGAGAACTTAAATCTTATTTATATCAAGTAATCTATGGTGAAATTGATTTTATTTTTCATTTTACCATTTCTTGAATGATATAAAGATTTACAACAGTTTAACTTACTTAACCCCTCCCACCCTTTTTGTTGCTATTATATTTTGACTGTTCCATATGTTACAAATCCCCATTAGATATTTTTATTATTGTTGTTGTTTTAAGAAGTTATTATTTATATTCAACTGTATTTACCATTTTTACCATTTCTAACGGTCTTATTCTTTCTTGAATCTCTGTGCCTCCATCTGGGATCATTTTCATATTATCTTTACCTTTAATGAAAGGACAGGCCTTTCAATGATAAATTCAGTTTTGGTTTTCTCTTAAAACATCTTTATATATTCATCTTTGAAAGATATTTTATTGGGTATCAAATTATTCCTCTTCTTTACCTAAGGACCAATCTTATTTCTACTGTGACATTTATACCAATCTTTTTATTCTTCTCAACTTTAAAATCAAGCAAACAAAAGTAAAGAAAAACTTCTCTTTTTAAACCCCTAGCTGAAATAACTATTGAAATAAGAGAATAAAAACAATCTGGCTATCTTCGATATTGAGGGCTGAGGAAATAAAAGGGAAAAGAACACATTTGTGATCTCAAAACATAGCAGTATTACATGTTAGTGAATATGAATATGAGAATTTAGGGGGTATTAGACAAAATAGCCTGAAAATGTTTCTGTGAATTAAGAGGCAAAGTGTCTTTTTGATAATGGATTGTTGTAGAATCGAAAATATAAAGCTATTAGTATTTGGCAATGCAAATAAGAGAAAATGGAGAGAGAACAGAACCAGAGACTTGAAAAAGAATTGCTGAACTGTGCTGAAATCCCATCTGGAGACCAAATAGTTGGTATTAATTCATACAATTGCTTTATTTTCTCTAACAATATTCAGAAATCTGGGAACAGCAAATAATTAGATGAAATGGTTTTAATGATACAAAACAGATGATGTGAAAATTTTCATTATTATGAAGTGAAGAATTGAGAGTGTTAGGGTATTAGCAAAAATGTTGTTGAACTACTAAGGTGTCATACAAAGAGAGGAAATAAAATGAGACAATGAGGATGGAGGATAGATTGTGAGTAAATGGAAGGAAAGAGTTTGTCATGAATAAAAAGCACTGGCATGAGAGATACAAAAGTGCAGGAGATTTGGTAGGATGGTGATATTTTGGATTATAAGATTTCATGCAAGAGTTTAAGTGAAGAAGTTCGTAAGATTGTTGTGGCAGTGATTTAGAGGAACTGGGGTAGTGATGTTTATACTGAAGTCAAGTAACTTTGAGGAGATATGTTGAAATGATTATCCACATTTAGAAATTATCCAATTGATGATAACTCACTGACATTACTGTAGAATAAAGAAGATTAATAGCTAGGTTTTAAAAACCAAAGTGTTTGAATATGTGTATTCAAGGTTAAATAGGATGGCATCAGTAAAGATGGTTAAATGATGGCATACCCAATAATCAAGAAACTTAAAGAAAGAGTAATTTTCACTTTAGGATAACAAGTAATCAGAGATAGGAAATTACAAATAATAGATTTCCTCCTTTGGTTGGGAAGTATAAAGAGCTTTCACTCAACTGGAATACAAAGAGGAGGTATTTTCAGAGAATACTCAGGTTTTAAATGAATATATAGGTAGTAAGAAATTTGTGTGTGTGTGTGTGAAAAGAGGTTAAGGATAGAGAACAGTATGAAGAATGGGATTTGCAGTCACCATAAAAGGGAGACACCAGCTATGAAGGAAGAAAATGCACTACAGAGGTTCACGGTTTTGTGTTATACAAAGTCAGAGGAAAATTAACAGAAATGCCTTGAATTTGGTTTGGTGGATATGTGTGCGAGGGAATAGACATCGTTGGAATAATTTCATGTTAAAAATTGGAGGCAAAGTCAAAATTCTTCCTTTCCTAAATCCTTTCTGCTAACACGCCTAGCTAATTAAATTTTCCCAAAGCAACACAGAAGACAATTTTTTACTCACTATAACTTTATCATAAAGCTGAGACACAAATAAAATGAAGAAGTACAATGACTTTAACAAGGACAGTATTCTTCTTAATTTTTAAATAATCAGAGACTTCTTCTAAGTGTCAGGCATATAATGGACCACAAAGACATTTTATCAGAAGGAATAAAGAAAAATACAAATGGATTTTAGATATGTACTCTTCTGGGAAATATAAAGCCCATTTTAACACTACATTAAACCTCAAGGGAAAAAAAATCCTTGGAAATTAATTTTGGATTATTATTGAAATGCTGGCCGATTAAGAAAGTCATTACTTTGCTTTATACTTAACATGTTTTCATCAATCTACATCTTTAATTATTTGTCCTATTTTCTTAAGAACAATAATGTATATTATTTTCAAGAGAAAGACTATTTTTAAATCATAGGAGAAAAAATGCAAATACAATCAGATTAGCAATGGTATGTGAACAAGGGCACTGTGACAAAAGAGACCATGGATTGTTTAAACCAAGCCTTGTGCAAAATGTATATATCAGGTTTTTAATTATTGAAAAGGAAAAAAGATAAAACATCTTTGCTATTTAAGTATAAGCAAATGCCCCCCCCTTCTTTTTCTCCTGACAAAAAGTGAGTTGCATGGATATCAAAGCCTTCCTTAGAATTCAAAATAATGAACATTATTAAAAAGTCACCTGTATTATGTCAAGAAATAATCTGATCACTAAAGGAGAAACAAAAGAGGTTAGGAAGAAGAAAAGATTCCAGAATAAAACAGAATATCAGCAGGATATCAATAGTTTTGACTAATTTAATTTTCAGTTAAGTTAAATCCTATGATATTGCAAAGAGTTTTCAGTAATTATTAGGAAATACAACTGACATATGGAAATCAGTCTTTAGTATTACTAGACTTATGAAGATACATTATAAAAAATAAAAAATAGATAAGAGACTGTTTTCTTTCAGTGCATATCTAGATGTGGTAATAACAAAATTAAAGAAATAATATGAAAAAATAGCAAGTAGGTACAGAATAAAGCAAGTTGCTTTAAATGGGATATGTACGAATTGAAGCTTCACATTACAATGATTTTAAGACCTCATTTCCTTTTGATTTAATTAACTCTAGATTATTAACTACTTCTCTGATCACATGTAGTTTTTTGTTTATTTGTTTGTTTTTGCATTAACTCATCACAAAGGACAATGAAAAAAGAAAGAATGCTTCATACACCTGTTAGTTAAAAAGTAAAAATAAGAGACATGATACTGTACAAGTAGATAGAGGACACTGTATTTATTTAAGTTCTAACAATTTTGTCTGTATAAGTCACATTTATGTAAAAAATGGGATAATAAATTGACTCTGTAGGATGAAATAACATAGGCAAATCATCTTGCTCCATATGTGCCTGGCACAGAGCTAACCCTTAGCACTAAAGCTTGTCCTTTCTATGCCCCAATCTCTACTTTCTCTTAGGAAAGATTTTTTTTAAAGATTTATTTTATATAATTATGCATACAAGAACTGGGGTCCAGGCCAGAGGTGCAGGGGTGGGGGGAAGGTGAGAGGGTTCATCAAAGACAGAGTGGGGAGCAGAAAAGGCAGATCTACTGAAATACACTGCTGAGGGGAGCGGTGGGTGAGACAGGAGAGGTCTGCTGTGTCATGTTGGTAACCTGCCTGCCTGGGGGTGGGGGTGGTGGGCGGGGATTGAACTCATGCTGCAATTCATTCCCCAGTGGTTGGTGATAGCTTGATAGTGCTGAGACTTTATCCCCTGCACCACCACAGAGGTCCCCAATCTCTACTTTCTCTTAGGAAAGTACAGTGGAAAAGAGTCTCTTCTCCAAGACTCGAAGAGCGTCACTTTCCGAGTATTCACAGATTGACTGTGAGATAGTGACAGCATTTGCCAGGAAGTAGATCAATCTGGGCAGAGAAATGACTCAATTTATGAATTATTATGGAGGATCCAACCAATGATGACAAAAGGAAAACTTCTAGGAGATCAGGATAAGTAGGTAGAGATACAACAATACCATTTCAAAAAAGAAGACCCGGCTATAGCGATGTTGCTTCATAGCATTAGCAGGATATCATGTCCGAATTGAGGCAGACCCTCAAATCATACAAGGAAAATAAAATTTAAAGATAAATTTTGTTAAACTAAGTGTTATGGATCTTACAGCCCAGGATGAGAATATAGTCATAAAAATTATTTATTTATTTATGCATAAAAGAACTGGGATACAGGCCAGAGGTGCTGGGGGCAAGAGGACTCATCAGAGACAGAGTGGGGAGCAGAACAGGGGCATTTACTGAAGTACTCTGCTAAGGGGAGCAGTGGGTGAGACAGAAGTCTGATGTGCCACATGTGGTTTAGCTCCCTGGGTGGGGCTCAAACTTAGGCCAGGTGATGACAGTATGCTAGCACTGAGACAACCCCTATGCCACCAGGGAGTCCTTGAGAACAGTCTTAAAGGACTTTACCAGATAAGTTTTGAAGAGTGTGTCTGACGAGTCATGTTTCAGTGTCACTCCATGCTGTCACCAGTGGACAGAGGCACACTTTCTTTCTAGTATATTCCATGACCCAGGAAGTCCTGTTTCTGGTCACATCTCATAAGATATCACAATGATTTTAGATAGGAGTTTTGGCCATTTCAAGCAGTTCACTTTCAGCAATGTTCAAATACCATTAAAAATCTTTTTATTTTTTTTAAGACTGTGGAAATTTTCAGTAAAATGGAAACAAATTGCTATAAGTAAACCATTTGTCACAGTCTGATTACTTTGCAGCCACTCTGGGAACACCAATTTGTCATGCTAGATCAAGATAACCACAACCTGACTAGAGGAAATGGCTTTTGCCTACTAGTTGTGATTTTTTTTAAAACGTTCACCCAGAGAGACATGTTCCATGGACTCTTCGTGTTCCACTCCAGCTGTGTGACTGAAGAGGAAAGCTAAGGCATTAAAAACAAATTGCATCATCTAAAAAGCATTTACGGCAAAATAATTAACTATGTTTAAATGTAAAACTCAGGGTTGGAAGTAAATATACATGTAGAGTACAATATTTCATTGTATATGTTTAAGTTATTTAAATGAGAAAAAGTTAAAAAACCATTACTCAGTTGGAAAAAGAGGAATGGAGAATAATCAAATAGATGTTTTCAGCACCATTAATTTCTTAGCATAAAATGCACACTTAAGAGATGCTTGTTGATTTGTTAGTTGCTTGGTTGGAAAGACACTGTAAGTTTGTTGTATAATTTCTACTGGATTTAAAGTTGAGAAGAATTAAAAAATTGGTCGTTTATTCAGCTACCTTTCTGAGACAGTTTAGGTATGATGTGACTCAAAGGGAATATAATCATTCAACATTATTTCCATTCTTTTCTTATATAACTCAGAATCTAATTAAATTTCTATTAGGTGATTCACACCTACAACTTGCTGAAGTTCAGGTCTTATTAAATAGTGTCCCCAGGATGAGTTTTTGTAAACTAAGAATGCTTCTAGTTTCCCTTTGCATTGCTAATAATCTTTACCATAACAATGATCCCTTTCTCCCAAGAAAACTGCTAGTTCATCAATCACGACATTATTGATCACAGTTAAGCTTAGAAAAACAGTAAGTAAAATATACTCACTGCTTTATTAATCTCATGGAAGAGGAAATTGTTAAGAAAGGCAGTTTTTTGGGGATATGCCATTTGGCAAATGATATTTTGACAGAGATATTGAATTGAATATCTCACTCCATTTTGCCCCTGAATGCAACTTTCAATATACATTTTTAAAGTATTTTTCACCATCACAAACTGAATGAGTGGTCTGTGAAGTAAACATCACTGTTTCGATTCTATTTACTCTCAAACTTTCTTCATAAGGCTTTCATTACATTTTAAAGTAAGCACATTCATTTTTTGACACAGGGTGTACTTTCAAATTGTTGGATCTTGAACTACTGAATAAACTCAGCTATTATTATATTCTTAGAAAATATACATTTTATTTTATCAAGCCCAATAATAAATCTTAATAAAAATCATTTCAGGGATTGATTTTGAAACTCCAATATCCTCTAAAACTTAGCAAATTACTCATCTCTGTTCTATGGGCTTGGGTCTCTATAAGAGTTCAGTAAAGGAGAAATTGTTTCACATAACTGTCACTGCTGTAAGCTTTGCAAATCCTTTTCTCTCCTGTCCCCTATATCACTTTACATATCATGGAAATACTGTCCTCTGTAGAAACATTATCTATGACTAGAGGCTTTTTAATATTGTGGCCAGCAGGCAAGAAATGACCTATCATTTGACATGATTTACATTATTGTTCACTTTTCAATAACTCTAATATCTATTTAATATCTATCTCATTATTATCTATCCATATATCTATTGAACTTTTGTCATATTGATGTATGTAATATCTATCCATATATCTATTGAACTATTGTTATAACACTGCTATATTTTTAATTTTAAATATTTTTAAGACTATCATCTGTATATTGGGAATATAAGAAAACTGATAGGATTTCTTTGTAAGATGAGTATTTTTCATTTTTTGGAACAGTTAGGTTCACAACAAAATTGAGAGGAAAGTATGGAGATTTTTCCATTTATCCCCTTTACTATACATGCATAACCTCCATCAATATCATTCACCAGGATAGTATACTTGTTATCATCCTTGTTATCAAGGCTGAAACCAGATTGACATGTTATAATCATTCCCAAATTGGTAGTTTATGTTTTGGTTCAATACTGGTGTTGTCTATTCTATGCATCTGAAAAAATTATATATCTATATATCCAGCATTGTATTTATATAGAACATTTTCATTGTTCTGAAAATCCTCTGTGCTCTCTCTATTCACCCCACCCCTACTTACCTCTGACAACTACTAATCATTTTACTCTCTCCATAGTTTTTCCTTTTCCAGGATGTTAAATAATTATAATCATTCAGTATGTAGCCTTTTCAGATTGGCTTCTTTCACTTAGAAATATGCATGCAGGTTTTCTCCATGTCTCTTTATGGCTCTGCAGTTCATTTTTTTTTTATTTGACAGTTCATTTTTTATGGCTTTATAGCAATGAGTAATGTGCCACAACTTGGAAACATGGATGTTTATTTATCAATTTCTTTATTAAAGGACATCTTGGTTGCTTCTAAATTTTGGCATTTATAAACAAAGCTGTATAAACATCCACGTGCAGGTTTTTGTGTAAATGAGTTTTCAGCTCCTTTGGGTAAAAATCAAGGAAAATAATTTCAGGATAGTAGGTTGAGAATATACTTAGTTTTCTATGAAACTGCTAAAGTACCTTCCAAAGTGACTACCATTTCACATTCCTGTCAACAGTGTCTTTGTCTTATCCTTTATTTGGTTTCTCTAGATTCTACATAAAAGTGAAACCATCCGCTATTTTTCTCTTCTTCTGGTTCACTTCACTTAGCATAATTTCTTCCATTTCCATCCATGTTGCTGCAAATGGCAAGAGTTTATCACTTCTGATCATAAAAAAAAAACAACTCTAAAGTAAATAACAAAACTTGTGAAGAAAGTTATCCTTACCACATTCACATTGTACATGAAGATAATTAATATGTGGAAGAGAGAATAACAAATAATAAATGTACAATTCCCCCCCAAAGGAAATTCAGTACAAAACCAATGTTCAGTAATTTTTTTTTTTTAATATGTCTCCTAAGCAGACATCATAGGAGGAGATCAAGTTCAACTTTTCATTGTGTTAGGCATGGGAGCACATGAGGCCTTGTCAGCAAAGATACTTGACTTTTAGCTGTGAAATACATGAAAAATTATGTCAGCCAGAATATTTGGAATAGTTATAACAATAGCAACAAAAAGACAGCAACGATAATAATTTAACTACTGTGATGTAAATAGGTTTAGGAAATATTTTTGGAGAGCTGTCTTATTGATTCACTTAAAATACAATGAATATTTAAGATACACCTGTGAATTTTTAATTTGTTATTTGGAAAGACAAACTCTAAGTTGTTTGGCGCCTTCCTTACTCTGAACGCTAGGCTGAATGGAAAATGAGACTACTCAGAAAGATATTTTCTATTCTTATATTATCTAAAATCTTTTCAGTTTTCTTAAATAGTCTAACATTCTTGATTTCTTAGCAATCTAGAAAATTGACATTTTCCGTTAGGGTAAAAAGTAAATGGTGATGACATATGGATAAAGCACCTGCATAAAAGCAAAGTAAGAAATAACCCAAATATACCAATTATTATAAAATAACATTATTTCAACCTTCTGGAAATTAAATCATGCCTTATTTTCCTTGAGGGAAAAATATATTGAATTCCTCAAATTAATGAAATCATTAAATGTGTAGGGACCTCTAAGGGGAAAGAAAGTACATCAGAGATACAAGAAAATCTCAGACTGTATTTTTCTACCTGACATTGGCCATTCCCCTGGAAAAGATTTTTGTGTTAAATTTCCAGTCTTTCAATATTACTGCTATTTATTCAGTATTTTGGAAATCTTTTTTTTTTAAATTAAATGTCAACTTAAAAAAAAGCCTTCTGTTGAAAATCAGATTGGAATTCTAGGTGAAATTAAAAGAAATTAATAGTGATATAAGTATAATTGGGATTATATTATATAATGTAAGAGAAGTGAATTCTACCCCACCCAATATATACTGAAAAGGATTGGTGTGATAAAATATGCCAACTAAAAAGAATCTATGTTCTTTATTTTAGGAATGCATGCATTTGGTTACAAGCATGATGCACTTTGACAACCAATGGCTTAACAAGTGTAGTTTATGTAATATGTTTAAATGTTAGTCATTAATCTACAACAAGGTTCACCATAACAGGATTTTTAATTGATGCTGTTTTAATACATTGCTCTATGTAAACAGGCCCTTAAGCAGGTCCATAAAATCTACATACTAATTTAATTTCTACTTTATTGCAAATAAAGGGAATAGTCAGACATGAGAAAGTAGATAACCACTTTTATCATTTATGATGCAAAATTTGGGATGAATTTCTCAGACTTTTCACTTTTCCTGGAATTCTGTTATATTCAAAATCCGTTAAGAATTTTGTTTTATCTGAGGTCCTATGAAATATATTCCATTTTTTGAGTACTGCACAAGGCTGGCAAAAATGATGAAGTATTCTGAAATAGCATTTGACTTCGAGTCTACTACATTTGATTCTGCACAATATTGATCAGTGCACTTGCTGGGTTAGCAAAAAACTTAGCACCATTATTCAGCACTATTTAAATGTAGCTGAAGGAACTAATTTTATTTCTTTTCCTGTTTCCTCTTTACTCCCCTGATAAATTGCACTGGATCACTTTTAAATTAGACAGGGCAGCCGGTGGGACATTGGGATACATCCATCTGCATTTTTGAACTATATCTCTTGGACTACAGGTGACTTATAGAAAGAAAATGAACAGTGTGATTCTTTCACTCTACCTGTTGAAAGTTGAATTTGCAGAAAATAACTGTAAGATTTTCTCTTCATACTTACAGACTTCTATCTCACTCCTAGCACTCTTGATGATAATTTGATAGACTCAGCTTCAGAATTCCTTTGGTTCAGGATAAGAGATAAGATCTACTCTATTCATCTGACTGCCAACCATGTAAAATTATTACTGATAAATCTATTCAAATATTCCCATAAATATGGGATGTTCTCATCTGTAATATTTACCTTAATTAATACTACCACTACCCTCTGCTCCCTCCAAACCAAAATCACTATAATTTCAGAACATTTCTCCAACCAATAGTGAGCTACTGTTGATCTCTTTTGCAAAGCTTATTTTAGACAAACAAGATAAACAATGTGCCATCTCAAGATAAAGAATTTATCAGTCTTACAATTTGAAGATGCCTATTAATATTTGGCCTTTGACCAAAATTAGTAATCATATTTTTATAACTTGAAATTGATTTTCAATTTTATTTTTAAAATTCCACAGTTGCATTGGAACACCTGCTAGGCCGTGCCACACATCCCTTCACGCCACTTTTTATTTTTGTTGCTGCTGCGGCAGGCTGACAGGTAAAGGCCAATAACTACAGGGCTCGTCATTTCAATTCTATCAGAAATCTGAAGTCCTATCTAGATCTTTTCTAGGGCATGAATCCCAGTCTCAGGAACTCATGCATTCACACTGTTTGTGCGGTGGAGTTAACAACCTGTCTTATGAGGAAGCGCTCATAGGTTGATATTTTCCGTGGACAATCCTACAACACTCCTGGTGAGGTCTTGAAGGATTGAGCTGATGACTAACTTGATACTGCACATTTGTTTTGACTTGTTTTCTTTCTCTTTTACCACTCTCTCCATTCCCACTTTCTTGTTCCTTGAAATCACTTCCTAAATAACCCAACATCCCAAAAGCCATTGCTTCAGATTATTCTCATAGGGAACCCAATAGAGCATCTTAATTTCATTTTAGAAGATATCGAACATAAAGTGGGAATTATGAGATTATGCTCTGTCTTGCCTCTAAAATATTAACAAAGGGCTATCTAATTACCTAAGGGAAATTGCAAAGAAAATCTTCTTGGACTTACAGTTATACTGAGCTTCAAATCAAAGTTTCATTTTTCAGAGAACTTTAATATTAGATGGCAAACTTGCCAGGTTTCAAGAAATACCCCTCAAAGCTCAAGAGAATACTGTTTGCTTTGGAGAGTTCCAAATGATTTCCCAGGTCCCACCAGCCCGAGGGCTGTAAATCAAGGAGCATGGACAAAAGTAAAGGCAATAAAACAATAACCGCTCACTCCAGCACCCATAAGTGAACATATTGGAGGCTCAGTTTCCTTCAGGAGTCACTTTCCCAGGCACAACCCTGAATTGACTTAGGAAGAGGATTTGCTGCAGTTTCCATTAACCTTTGACCTGAACCAGTAGGCCCTCCAGTCGCGACCTTGGGGCTTATTTCCTTCCTATCAGTGTCAGGATTGTTTCTTATAGTTGGTTATGTCTGGAGCTCTCAGCCCAAGGCAAAACTGTGTTCATTGCCTCTTCCACCCACAAAGGTCTTGAGGCCTCAGATACCCAAGAAGGTCTGCTGCCCTCGGGCTTCATTTTGAGGCTCTGCCCAGTAAAGACAGATGCGCTCAGGGTGAAGCTGCTGCTCAGAGTCACACACGGGTTGCTACTGCAGGCAATATTGTGCTATTGTGTTCCTTCTAGTGTTTTTTCTTATATATGGCAGGTCCTTGAATAACATCATATTATTCAGTCATTTCTTTTTTTTAAATATTCTTTATAAATTTTTATTTTTTTCACTTATTTTAAAATTTATTTTATTTATTACCTGGCACTGTGGTTAATTTTTGGACGGTGCTTTATTTCTCCCCTCAGGTGTAGTCACCACAGGTCTCCCATCACCATAGCACTCAGTTAGTGCTCTTCCCTCCCCTGTTTTGACCTCTCTGCCTCATTTCTTTATAGCATTAATAAGGAAAAAAAATCCCGGCCGATGCTGTACGAAATGACATTATTTGAGCACCTGATTCCACTCGGCTTTCTTTTACTAAAAGTTGCGACTCCCAAGAATCTGTTGGTGATGTTAAGAGAGGACGTAATGTATTTCCTTGAAGCTGGCTCACCGTTTGAAAGGCTCTCCAGAATTCTTCTCCCAGGAGAGGAGTCTGGCGGCTCTACCCGCCTTTGTGCTCAGGTTTTTTGATCGCCAATTCTCAGATTCTGGGAAGCCGCTGCCCCTGCAAAACAAAAGGTGGTTTAATATTTTCCTGACTATGTTTCAGTGGTTCTTCTTATACATGTTAGGGTCATGAACAGATCAAATATTTCCAACAGAGGAATCCCCATGCCCGGGCTAGCTGCCAAGTTTAGCATACAAGCAAGTGAAACAACCCCTTTTCCTTTTTTTGTCTGTAGCTGTGCTATTTTTAAATGATTAAATTAGTTCATTCATTTTAATTGCTTCACAGAAGTTTGTTGTACCTATATGTGCAAATATCTATCCCAACACAAGTACATCTTGCAAGCATCAAATTGAATGAAAAACAAATATAAAAATATAGGCACAGAAAGATGCTGTTTATGTAAACACACAAAACCACCAGGAACGCAACACTATATGCTGTCATGGGTATAAACATAAACAGTCAAATATTGTTAAATATATGGGCTTATTATATGTTTTATTATATTTAATGTGTTTAAATTATTCAATATTTAATTATGTAATGAATATAAAACTAAATAAGATTATTGATAAAATATCATCAGAAAGCCAAAATATTGAAAAATCCTGCCTCACCACTGCACAATAGTTCAACCTCAGAATTATATTTACTAAGGATGCATTAGATATATATTATACATCTTTCGAAGACCTACTGCCTCCCAATATTTAAAATTACTTGCTTCTCATTTGTGCTTGATGGGATGGAAAGACAACCAATAGTGTCTTCTGTATATGAATCCACCATAATCCACTGTTTCTGCTTCACCTTCAGCTTAAATTAATTACGTTTTCTTTTTTTTTTTTAAGATTTATTTATTTATGCACATAAGCTGGGATGTAAGCCAGGGTGTGGGGTGGTGAGAGGATTCACCAGAGTGGGGAGCAGAAAAGGGAGATTGACTGAAATACACTGCTGAGGGGAGCAGCAGGCCAAGCAGGAGAGGTCTGCTGTGCCATGTGGCAATCTCCCTGGCTGGGTATTGAACTGGTGCTGCAGTGGATGCAGATAGCTTCACAGGCTGAGACTTAACCCCTTACACCACGAGGGAGGCTCAATTGTAGTTTTCTTAAGTCAGTGATCCTCAACTAGGGGAAACTGCCTCTGGGAGACACTTGGCAAGGTCTCGAGACATTTTTAGTAATCATATCTGGGAGATGGAACGCTACTTACCACGAGTGGGTAGTGGTCAGAGATGCTGTAAAGCAATTTATAAGTCATAGTTTTCACATAAAGAAAAATCTGGTTAAAATGTCAGTGCTGAGAATAACTGCCTTGAGCACTCTTTATTTTCCAAATATTTAGGTATTTGATTCTTTTCTTCTTTACCATGTTCAACTTCTCCATATTTCAAAAAATTATCATGGTAGTCTAATAAGAATCTGACTTTTCACTTGGAGGGAGATTCTTTTAATCTGCTTTTCTTTCTTTCTTATTTATTTTCCAATGCAAACTGCATTTTCAAAGTTTCCTCAGTAAGTTGTTTAATTGTGTGAGCTGGACACCAGGGAGAGCGCAACTTAAGGTCATTTATCTTTACTCTCGTCTTATTTATTGTTCATTTTCACTATTTTGTCAAATCATAAATAAGTTTCCTTCATTAAATTTTTACTTTCATATTATTTATCAAAGTCATAGCATTATGTCTCCATTTCTTTTTTGTTTGTTTGTTTTTCACTATCACTAAACTGTTAAGAAGAGGAGGCATTATAAATTCTGTATTTTAATTGCAAACATTGTTATTTTCATTTAGCCTTTCCACAATATATTGGTTATTTGTACTATGAAATACTGCATTTTGTTGTAATAAGGAAGAAATCAAGAATTAAATGTTTGTTTTTACAAGAAGTGTTTACTACTCACTACAGTCCTTTAGCTACTTTCATTGAGATGCAGAGGACAGCTTCTAAGCTTGGAGATAAAATATCTGACTCAGAGTTTTACTCAGACGTTGTTTAATTTCCACAGCATCTTAGAAAAAGCTGGAGGACAGCCTCACCAGAGAAAGGATAACAGAGACTTACTTGTAAGGAAATAATTGTTGTGACTCATGTGCATGCCTGTTCATAAGCAGATGCTATGTTAACATGTAGATTACATTTAATTTTCTATGAAATAAACAATAAGGAAATGGAATTATTTTAAAAATTTCAGAAGAATTATGACTGTGTGTTCAGGTGTATTACCTAATTTTATATGTAGTCTTTGATGAAACAAAGTATTTAAATACATAGATATCAAATTAGAGCAAAAGTTGCTCATAGAACAAAGATTGAAGGAAGAACATCCTCAAGTGAAATACAATAGACTGGTTGATCCATTTGGGGAGTAGGGAATCTCATTTGATATAAAATAATAAAAAATGAGGAAACTAATTTTGAGCCTTGGCATAAGCCAGGGCTTGAAGCAACAATAGCAAAAATAATATCAACTTTGAACTTTCATTATTTAAGGTCAGGTATGCCTGATACATGCTTCCCTGTACAATTGCATCAATGCTACTTAAGAGGTATTATTATTATTATTATTATTATTATTATTATTATTATATTTTTCTTTTAACAATATCATAGAGGTTCAAGTCATATCATTTATACTCACGATTCTAAAACTTAGAGTGTAGATATGCATTTGTTTGTGTGTACTTGTGTGTGTGGGTATGTGTGTGCACACTGGATGTAAGACCTTAAGAAAATTGGTAAAATTGGTGTGGCAGACAAGGAAAGAGAGTAGGTTGACAACAAGAGCACTTTAAAACATGTTTTTTATCTTGAAAAGCACATTAAACTGCATATTTGTGTGACATTGGTTAATTACTTGGAATCTCTGCACTTCAATTATTTCTCCTTTAAAATAAGTACAAAAGTACTTTCTTCATAAGATTGTAGGGAAATTTAATACATATAAAGTACTGAACACAGTATCTAGTACTTTGAAGGCAATCAGTGTTAGCTATTACTATCAAAAATAGATGATGCTTAACTATGGAATTTGATAGAATATTTCACAAACCATTCTTAAAAATAATTAAAGTACACTGAAGCTTTTTTTTTTTTTTGCAAAACAGTGGATTAAAAGTGTTCAGTAAAAAAATATCAGTTTCACTCATTAGCATTCTAATAAGATTTCTTGGGTGGGAAACAAAGGGGTGGGACTCGACACACCCCCTGTAAATCATGCTCTCCCTCTTTAGGGCAGTGGTTCTGCTCATGTAAGTGTGTCACGCCCATGGATGTGGATTATCATGTGTACTGTTGGAGGAAGGTAAGTTGAGAGTCTCTGATGTACATGAGAGGGGAAGAAAGACTGGAAATTGAAAGATGAGAGAGTTTGCACAGTCAGTTGAAAATGACCTTGAAAACCAGGGCCTCTCTGGTGGCGCAGTGGTTGAACGCTGCGCGTGGGGCTGTCGGCAGCGGTGTCACGAAGTGAGTTCAACGCCCTTCTGGGGAGATTCCCACATGGCGTGGTGGAACTCTCCTGCCTGGCCTGCTGCTCCCCTCAGCAGTGTATTTCCATCCATCTGCCTGTTCTGCTCCCCACTCTGACTCTGGTGAACCCTCTCGCTGCCCCATGCCTCTGGCCGGTACCCCAGCTTGTATGCATAAATAAATAAATCTTAAAAAAAAAAAGAAAATGACCTTGAAAACTGTAGTAATAAATTTGAATTTTATTCTACAAGAAATGTGCATCCACTTTTTAAAACAGGAAAAAATAATTATTTATGCATCCATTCACTCAACAAGCACAGAGAGAATACCAAGAGTGGATGAGGCAGTGTCAGCTGCTGTTAGGAAGACAAACAATGTCTTTGCCAGCATGGCTAATGGGGGCCTTGGCAAGATGAGCAAGCTGAAGCCTTGTGCTGGGGGTAGGTTAGAGAGGGGTAATACTATGTCAAGAAAAACTGTTCTGAAAATAATGAAATAGAAAAATAAAGTAAATGTGAAGAAACATATTATAATCAATTTCCAAAATACTGGAGTCTGATCCTCAGATTCCCAGTAAAGGAAGCAAAGAATTTTACTGAGTCTCATTTATTTTTTTATTCTAGCATAAACATATACATACATACATATATATATATATATATATATGTATATGTATATATATATATATATTTTTTTTTTCCCCCGTAAGGTAACATTTAGCTTCCAAGCATCATCTAGTTTTATATCTAACTGAAATGTGGTTTTCCTGGATTTGTCATTTGCTAACTACACAATTTTGAGCAAATTACTCAAACTCTGTGGCATTTTTTCCTTTTCTCAATAAGGCAGTAATAACAACAACATTGAGTTAAATTAAATGATAATATAAATTTCTTTACATGGTTCCCGTCACTAGTAAGTACTCACCATTTTCTGCAATCATTATTACTGCTCTACCTTGCTAATGCAAAGATAAATTTAAATCCCTAAAACCTTTTCCATTTATACTGTCTTGAGACCCTGTCTTTACTTCTTAACTAAGAGAGAGGTATTTTCTAAATTGACATGGAATTAACTTTAGACTCAAAAAATGGTGGGAAATTCTTTGTCTGACTCAAAAGAGTGAATGGGGAACTTCAAAAATTTAACTTAATGGGTAGAAATAGTAACTGTCCAGAGATACAACTTTAGATCCTATTATGAAAACCCTACCAGCTGTCCCATAAGAAACTATTTTTTAGCAAGAAGTATACTTAATTTATTTCTCTTTCCAAATTAAATTTATTGAGATAAAGTAGGCTTACATATTTTTATCTACTCTAGGGATGATAGGTTCAAACCTCTACAAAGGTATACTTTGGCACCTTGTCCACCACCAATGCCCCAAAGATCCTTCCATTCATGTTCTTGCAAATAAGAGGTTCATCCTTATTTATAGCTGAGTAGTATTCCATTGTGTGTGTACACCACATTTTTTTTGCTCATTTCTCTGTTCTTGGACACTTAGGCTGTTTCATAACTTAACTATTATAAATTGGGCAACAGTGAACATTGATATCCAAGCTGAAAATAATCACCAAATGTTGATCTATAATGAGGCACACCTAAAACTTATATAATGTTAGAATGAAATATATCAATTTTTTTTTTGAAAAAAAAAAAACAAAAAACTTTTCCCCACCTCTTGTGCACAGGTGGGACTCTCACAATAACATTTTACTCTGTGATTGCCACCCTTAGCCACAAGTGGTAGGATACAGGACCTCTGACCCACTCACTCAGAAATACTCTCAGAAATTTGAATTAAATAAGTTCTGTTTTTAAGACATTTTTGTATACCACACAAATTCTTTTTGTAAATGTTCCGCTTCTACTTAAACTGGCCTATGTTAGTTTTTGTAACTTCCATTCAAAATATTTTAATTAATATCAGTACATACCATTTATTTTATTTCAAATGCAACTCAAACCTAAGACATTGTCTAAAAATAGACAAATGATCAAGATTTTATTAATATCTTATTGAAATCTCAACATTTATGATATTATACAGCTATAATACTAATATATATTATGCTATAATGTGGTTATATAAACATAAAACCGTGGAAAATCTAACAGATTAACTAACTTAAAATAGGGAAATAAAAACATCAGATTCCTTTGGAACTAGGTATATAATTTTCCTATTAGACTTCATCTGTGTATTCATAATGTCTGGCATCGATAGTTATCATTGCTGATTCACACCCTTAGCATTCACATTTATTAGTGATCACCCATATATAATCAACATATATATTATTGAACAAAGTTCATGAAAATAGATGAGAATGAAGGAATCTGGTAGACTTGCAGACTAAAATGAGAATGACATTTATAAAAGCCTAAGTTTAAAGTCTGGTGCAGAATAAATGCATAATTCCAGGATGTGTATTGCCTTTTCTCAGTCCTGACCTTTTGTTAAAATAGAGAACTGCTATTATGATTGTTTAAGGGGCTCACATTTATCTGAGAGATGTTGCTAAAATGTTAAATCATACAACTGGCATACAGTGGAAGAGAAAGAAGCAGACTATGGAAGATGTTTCACTAGTTATAACAGTTTTGATATTAATCTGCTGGGAAGAAAAAGAAAAACAAAACATGGGAAATGAAATCAACCCAGTCGCATTCAGGAAATAGAGAACTGCCTCTCCATAGGTCTATTCTGATGCAAATAATTTCTAAGATGTAAGAGACTTGACTCCAGCATCACATGAGTAATCCCCATTTAAAATTGAATCAAGTTAGAAGCAACTCAACTTATCTTACAGATTTGGTTTTCTTATGATGAAATTTCTTTATATTTGTAAGTTAATAAAACAACTTTAATTGTAGATCATATCAGTGAAACACTTTTAGAACTTACACCCAAATCTTGTCCATTTATTTCAACATCTTTTTTCTTCTACAGTTGGTTGAAGTTATTGAAATTCATTTTACCAACTCAGATGAGAACAATATTAATATTAATTTTCACTCTGAACACTGTATAAAAAGAGATTTTCCATTATTAAAAAAGAAAAAACTGTTTAGCATATCTAAATGAAGAATATACAGTTTATAACAGAGTACAATAGCAATCATGAAAAGCTACAAAATGGTATTATTCTCTTAAGACTTCCATCAAACCAGCCATAGAAAGGGAAATATGAAATCTAAGCAAAAGTGTTCAGACAGCCGTGCATAGATGCATGTTGTAAATACTGTTATTCAGTTTATTAAAGGTTCCCATATTGTTTCTCCATAATTTGTGGTTGTTTCATCAGTACAGAGCATTGTCTTTAAGCTATAGTGCACATCACTTTTAAGAGTTAAATAAATGGAGAGCATGAAAAAGCTATGAAAGCAAGCAGACTAATTTGTGGTAATATTGGACTGAATAAAGGACTGATTTCATCAAAGGCAGATGGAAAGATATTTCTGGTTTTTCAAATGTTAATGAATAAATAGCATTTAATTTCAAAATTTTTCAAAGTTATTCGGAAGATAACTATTTCATAAAAATTTCTCATTTTCACTACATGCAAGCAGCTGCACCAAAGACAAGGGGGAGACATGTGCATGCAATTCAGGGCAGGCAGTAATAGCTCATTATCCTAATTCAGAGGTGACTTCTACATGCTATGAAAGTTTTTTTTTTTTTTTTTAAAGATTTATTTATTTATACATACAAGCTGGGGTACAGGCCAGAGGCTTGGGGCGGTGAGAGGGTTCACCAGAGACAGAGTGGGGAGCAGAACAGGCAGATCAGAAATACACTGCTGAGGGGAGCAGGGGGTGAGGCAGGAGAGGTCTGCCGCACCATGTGGGATTCTCCCCTGCTGGGCGTTGAACTCACATCGCATAGTGAGCACTGCTGACAGCTCCACAGCTCCACAGGGAGGCCCCATGCTATGAAAATTATCAGGAAAGAAGGGTTACTGAACGCATTCGTATGAATTCCAAGTCCAAGAATACTAAACAAGATGAGAATTTGTGCCAGAGAAATTTGTCCCGTTTTGCCCAAAGAATTTCCCACCCCTAAGTTTTCTTGTCCTGGAGTTAACCTCCTCGTGTAATTTGGTTTATGAATCCTGAGTCAGGACCTTTTTTCACATGACAGGTTAGCTTCTATAGGTAGAAACACTTGAGAAAGAGTATCAAAAACAGGCATAGCTCAAGTTTATAAGATGTTGCAAAAGACAGCTACATTAATACTCAAGATGTTGTACTTAACATTAGCTGATGAATAAGCAACATTCCTGTCGGGAGCCATCAGACAGGATGGCCCCTAGCGGTGAGTTACGGCCCTAATTGCCTGAGTTGCCCACATAAGGTTAGGGTCCGATAAGGATGGCCTTGGATCTTTGTTTACCCTCTCCATCTACATTCTTCCCAACTGAGGTCAGCGGGACCATCCCATTATTTCCCGTGTTGTGCTCTCATTGGATCCCCTACCTT